>JARSSU010022680.1:0-90924 GCA_029619165.1 Eurosta solidaginis
CGTTTACGGCCACCCACATTGTTGGAACTAATATAGCACCAAGATCGCAATGACGTGCAATGTGACCTGGGTTGCCGCACTTGAAACATTTAATAACTCCGGCATTCTTCTGTTGAGATCCCTTCAGTGCTTCCAAAATTGGGTCTACCCACTCTGGCCTTTCTACTTCCACACGGCGTGCTTTGAAAACTGGCTTACACAGAAGCGACGCTGTTTCCTGAATCAGAGCTTGTGACACCGTTTCTGCGAATGTTGGCTTTGGGTTTGCGTATGTAGCTCGCTTCGTTTCCACGTCCCGTATGCCATTTATGAAACTCTGGATTTTTACCCTTTCAGTGTATTCCACGGGTGCGTCCGCATTTGCAAGATGAGCCAATCTTTCATATCTGAAGCAAACTCCTGCAATGTCTCATTTGCTTTTTGGTAGCGGTTTTGCAACTCAATTTGGAATATCTGTTTCCTATGCTCGCTTCCATAACGTCGTTCTACAGCAGCCATCAATGCTTCATAATTGTTCCGCTCTCCTTCGGGAATCGTCTGTAGAATTTCCGCTGCTGGCCCCTTCAATGCCACGAATAGTGCAGCAACTTTATCTTCCGCATTCCAGTTGTTCACTGCTGCGATCTTCTCAAACTGTAGCTTGAAGACCTGGAAAGGAACAGAACCGTCAAAGGATGGTGTTTTTACCTTTGGATTACTCGCTGAAACTGCTGGGCGATTCATTTGCAACTCCTGTATACGACCTCTCAAAGCTTCTATCTCGGCATCAATTTTGTCCTCGAGCTGCACAATTTTTGTATCCTGTGCTTCCAGCTTTGATGTTACCCTTATCTCCTGTGCCTCCAGCTGCGAGGATATGCGGGCCTCCTGTGCTTTCAACTGCTCAGCGAACTGAGATGTCATATATGTCTTTTGCTCTTCCAGTTGAGTTTCCATCTTGGATGTAATCTGTGTCGACATTCTGACATACGCGTTTCTTGTGCTTCAATCTTGGATGTTATGCGTGTCTCCTGCGATTCTAGTTGTGATGCCATATATGTCTTCTGTTCTGCCAGTTGAGATGACACTGTCGATGTTTGAGCAGATATTGCAGCTAAAATCATGTTCAAGTCTGTACTGGTAACCGTCTGCGATGTTTCGTTCTTCTCTCCAATTTTTGTTGTCTCCTCGCCATCAAGATGAAAGACATGCTCTTCCACATCAATTCCTTCTGCTTCCCTTCTCGTAGCCGTGCCTGAAGTTCGAGTTTAACGCCGCTTGTATTCAATCCACGGCTCTCCAACTCCTTCTTCAGTTGCGGGATCTTCAATTCACTTAACTTTGCCATGTCCTTGTTGTCCTCTAGAATTTATTCAACAATTCCTCTTCTGACACCAATTGTAACGAATTTACTTGCAAATCCTCTTATTTGCCCTTTTGCTAGGATCGTATCGCTAAACTGTTGAATAAATAACTCAAATTGAATAACGGAAAAATGGCCTTTATTAAAATACTTCACAATAACACTCAAACTGTGCAACGAATAGCTTAAAACCAAACTGATATCTTAAAGGAAACTGACTTTCAAAATAATAGTGCTATTGCTCGCTAGATATCGTCTTACTCGTAACTGCTTGACAATTCAAATCAAACTGAATTCCTTCTTACTCGCCTGCACTGCTTTTATAGTTTACGCTGCATACTTCTAGGCTCTTCGATTTCCAGAAGCTACTAGTTGTTTCGGCTACAAATCGCCAGCCACAACTACGTGCACAAATTATTGCTCTCTCTTGTGACAACTCAGATAAGATATATGCATGTATTTGTGCATTGCCGCTCAGATGTTCGTATACGTACATATGTGTAGACGCAATTATTTATTCGTTTATGTAGATACATAATGATGAATTATTGATGTGCATTCACGTCACTGGTTAGCATCGCTTAGAGACGATAGCATCGCTCAGTGCTGCTAACATTCGTTACAATATGCTATACACGTAAGCATTCGTTGAAATTTGAAGCCTCTAGCTCTTAAAATAGGGCAGTAATTACGAAAAGTTCCTTATCTGAACAATCGGTTGTGGGGGATATATACTATATATACGACCGATCTCATCATTTTTTCAGGCAACAATATGTGCAATTACGAAAGTATATGGTGAAGTTTGAAGCTTCAATCTGTTAAATTGGGTAAGATATTACAAAAATCCTCTTTTTCTGAAAAATCGGTTGTATGGAGGATATATGCTATAGTGGTCCGATCCGGTCGGTTCCGACAAATGTCTAATCGGACACCCAAATACACCCGCCCACCAAATTTTATCAAGATATCTCAAAAATTGAGGGACTAGTTTGCATACAAACAGAGAGACGGACAGACGGACATGGCTAAATCAACTCAGCTCTTCAACCTGATTATTTCAGTATACTTAATGGTGGGTCTATCTATTTTCCTTTAAGGACTTACAATTTTCGGTTTCGTGACGAAATTAATATACCATTTCATTTTCATGAAAGGTATAAAAATAGGTAGGTACTTTGTGTGAGGATGCAAAGTTTCAGGTTTTTGTGGTCTGCGTGTAAAAACTATGACTACGAATCACGTATTTCAACAATATATGACGTAAACGTAACTATTTGATGAAATTTTATGAATTTTGAAGCTTCTAGCCGTAAAAAAGGGGCAAAAAATAGAGTTTATATGGGGTATATAATATATGTACCACCGATCTCTATGATTTTTTCAGACAACAATATATGCTATATACGTAAGCATTTGGTAAAATTTGAAGCTTCTAGCTGTTAAAATGGGGCAGAAATTGTGCAAAGTTTCTTATCTGAACAATCGGTTGTATGAGATATATACTATATATACCACCGATCTCAATGATTTTTTAGAAAACAATATATACTATACACGTAAGCATTTGGTGAAATTTGAAGCTTCTAGCTGTTAAAATGGGGAAGAAATTGCGCAAAGTTTCTTATCTGAACAATCGGTTGTATGAGATTATACATGCCACCGGTCTCTATGATTTTTCAGACAACAATATATGATATACACGTAAACATTTGGTGATATTTTAACATATCTATACGATTTTTAAGATAAATATAAAATAAAAAATAGGTAGGTTCTTTGTGTGAGGATGCAAAGCTTCACGTTTTTGTGGTCTGCATGTAAAAACTATGACTACGAATCACGTATTTCAAAAATATATGACGTAAACGTAACTATTTGATGAAATTTGATGAATTTTGAAGCTTCTAAACCGTAAAACAGGGGCAAAAATGACAGTTTATATGAAGTATATAATATATATACCACCGATCTCATATGATTTTTTAGACAACAATATAGCAATATACGTAAGCATTTTGTGAAATTTGAAGCTTCTAGCTGTTAAAATGGGGCCGAAATCGCAAAAAAAAATATATATACTATATATATACTATATATACCATCATATATATATGATATATATCACCGATCTTCTATGATTTTTTGACACAACAATACATACTATATACGTAAGCAAAAGGTGAAATTTGAAGCTTATAGCTGTTAAATGGGGTAGAAATTGCGAAAAGTTTCTTATCTGAACAATCGGTTGTATGAGATATATACTATGTATACCACCGATCTCAATGATTTTTTCAGACATCAATATATGCTATACACGTAAGCATTTGGTGGAAATTTGAAGCTTCTAGCTGTTTAAAATGGGGTCGAAATCGCAAAAAAAAATATATATACTATATATATATACTATATATACCATCATATATATATTATATATATCACCGATCTCTATGATTTTTTTGACACAACAATACATACTATATACGTAAGCAATCGGTGAAATTTGAAGCTTATAGCTGTTAAAATGGGGTAGAAATTGCGAAAAGTTTCTTATCTGAACAATCGGTTGTATGAGATATATACTATATATACAACCGATCTCTATGATTTTTTCGGACAACAATATATGCTATATACGTAAGCAATCGGTGAAATTTGAAGCTTATAGCTGTTAAAATGGGGTAGAAATTGCGAAAAGTTTCTTATCTGAACAATCGGTTGTATGAGATATATACTATATATACAACGATCTCTATGATTTTTTCAGACAACAGTATATGCTATATACGTAAGCAATCGGTGAAATTTGAAGCTTATAGCTGTTAAAATGGAGTAGAAATTGCGAAAAGTTTCTTATCTGAACAATCGGTTGTATGAGATATATACTATATATACAACCGATCTCTATGATTTTTCAGACAACAATATATGCTATATATGTAAGCAATCGGTGAAATTTGAAGCTTATAGCTGTTAAAATGGGGTAGAAATTGTGAAAATTTTCTTATTTGAACAATCGGTTGTATGAGATATATACTATATATACAACCGATCTCTATGATTTTTTCAGACAACAATATATGCTATATACGTAAGTATTTGGTGAAATTTAAAGCTTCTAGCTGTTAAAATGGGGCTAAAATTTGCGAAAATATATATATATACTATATATATATACTATATATATATACTATATATATATACTATATATACCACCATATATATACTATATATACCACCATATATATACTATATATACCACCATATATATACTATATATACCACCATATATATACTATATATACCACCGATCTTTATGATTTTTTCAGACAACAATATATGCTATATACGTAAGCATTCGTTGAAATTTGAAGCCTCTAGCTCTTAAAATAGGGCAGTAATTACGAAAAGTTCCTTATCTGAACAATCGGTTGTGGGGGATATATACTATATATACGACCAATCTCATCAATTTTTCAGGCAACATATGTGCAATATACGAAAGTATATGGTGAAGTTTGAAGCTTCGATCTGTTTAAATTGGGTAAGATATTACAAAAATCCTCTTTTTCTGAAAAATCGGTTGTATGGAGGATATATGCTATAGTGGTCCGATCCGGTCGGTTCAGACAAATGTCTAATCGGACACCCAAATACACCCGCTCACCAAATTGTATCAAGATATCTCAAAAATTGAGGGACTAGTTGCATACAAACAGACAGACGGACAGACGGACATGGCTAAATCAACTCAACTCTTCAACCTGATTATTTCGGTATACTTAATGGTGGGTCTATTTATTTTCCTTTAAGGACTTACAATTTTCGGTTTCGTGACGAAATTAATATACCATTTCATTTTCATGAAAGGTATAAAAAGGACAGAAAATACACGGAGCTTGTTTAGCTTCGTATATAAATGACGATATGCATATTTTACGCAGTCTTGTAAAAGCGCAAAAATATATACTTGCATACTTTTAAAATAGAGGGGTTTCACTTTGTTTGAAAAGTGTACGTTTTGTTTTATATCCTATGTAATACCACGACAGCATTTGCATTGCGTAGTTGTAGAACGGTCTAAATATTGGAATACATGGAAATCACAAACAATGAAAAAAAAACGAGTAAGGACGGGACTCTCTTCGGCTGTGCTGAAGACTTCATACCTCTCATGAATGGGGCTGAACAATAATCTTATCCCATTCCTAATCTACAAATAATGCGCTGTATAAGATAAGAAATATATAGGGAACAGATGTACATACCTAAACTATTTTTAAGATAAATATAAAAAAATGACGAAAAACCCCCTTATCTGAACGATCGGTTGTAAGGGATATATATTTTATATAGCTCCGATCCAAATGATTTTTACAGGAAATCTTCTATGATATATTAGAATAAACATCACCAAGTTTAGCGTTTTTATATTGGAAATTAAGGGAGAAATGGCTAAAATATGTCTATCTGAACGATCGGTTGTATGGGATATATATTATATATAGCTCCGATCAAAGTGATTTTTTCAGAAAATCTTCTATGATATATTAGAATATATATTACCGAGTTTCACGTTTATACTTTCTAAATTGCGGCAGGAATGACCAAAATCGTCTTATCTGAACGATCGGTTGTATGGGAGACAAATGTCTAATATAATACAAAAATACATCCTTGTGCCAAATTTCATTGAGATATCTCAAAATTTGAGGGACTAGTTTGCGTTCAAACAGACGGACGGACGGACAGACGGACATGGCTATATCAACTCAGTTCGTCGCCCTGATCAATTCGGTATACTTAATGGTGAGTCTATATTCTATATTTCTCAACGTTACAAACATCGGACCAAAGTTAATATACCATTTCATGTTCATGAAAGGTATAATTATGGAAAACAATGGCTTAATTTTTTCGTGAGCGAAATGAGAGACTGATAAGCTGCGCGCAGACATTAACATAGCCCAGCGGCTAGGCTATGTTATTCGAATGAAGAATGGCGCTCCGGCTAAGAAAGTATTTTTATCGAAACCAGCCTATGCAAGCAGCATAGCGATTGTGCGCCTTGTTACACGGCCACAACCGTTTAAATGGTTAAGCACTAATTAAGTTAATAAGTTAGAAATGCGAAGATTGAGGGTAATACCTTTGATGGAGGGTTGCATTTTTATTTCCTAAAATTTTGCACAACAATATGTACAGGTTTGAGCATAATAATCGCATGGATTGCAAAAATTTGTATGTGTATTTTTTTGTTTGGACTTTACATTCCGTGCAATTCGCGCACCGTTTGCAAGGCAACGCAAATTCGCTTCGTATATTTAACGGTTTTACCAAGTAGATAGCAATTGGCTCTTTCTTTAAATATTCCACTTCTGAATTATGTGAACCCGCATTCAATCCCATGTTGGAAGAAAACTTACCTTAGAAGTAAGGTGTGTATGTATTGATTTTTTGATTGAAAACCCTAGAGAATAATGTAAGATTTTATTATAAAAACATTGTATATTTTAGCCACGCTGTTTTATTGATGCACCGGTGTGAGGAGAAGTTCCGCGGCAGTTCTGCGTGCTGATTTCTGACAGGCCTGTAACTTATTGGAGCATCGTTAAAGACGCCTAGTGTAATATCGAATGGCCAATTGACTTATTACCAATGTTTTTCTTTTCACATATGTATGGATGCATGAGGATTTTGTCGGAATGGAAACGGAGACTACTATCGAACATCGCTTCTAATATTTTGGGGTGATGCCAGTCATCTAACCCATCGTATAAATTAATGCGTCCTCAGCCTTTTGAGACTTCTGGGTTTTATACATATGTGACCCGGCCTATGAAAAGGTGGCTTATGACTCAAAAAAAATTGCGAGAAACAGCTGTTAAAGATAAACAATACATTTCTTCAGTTTCTTAGTAGTAGTAGTTTTTTTGAGTCATAAGCCACTTTTCATAGGCCGGGTCACATATATTATCAATTCTACAAACTTGTATACTCATACATATGTACATATATTCCCATGTGTATTTTCATTTCCATTGCATTTATGATTTTTTTCGCTTTCATTTTACAAGTTATCGTATCACACGTAAAAATGTTTTCAGTGTCTGAAATCCATCATAATACTATTTTATTTATTTAATGCTGTATGTACATATGTATGTGATAGCGTAACAGTTGTGGACCTTTTGCGTTTATATTCAACATATGTATAAATATTTGTTGTCTGTTGTGCGCGTAAATATTTACAATTATGAAATATGCAGCATGTCAGCAACAGAAGAAGTTATAAACCACGATAAAATGCAGTACCCTGCTAGTCCTCATCGCAAGTCGACAACAACTTCAGAGCGGCAACATATACGCCTGAGTCACCAACTTACCTGTATTGAAGCCTTAGGTTAAAGCAGATTTTAATTTTCAATTTGCGTACATACTTATGAACTTCAAAAAATTTCCCCGAAGAAAAACTATAAACACTCTATAATGCATTAAAGAACAGCTATACCGGCCAACCAAGAGCAATCACATCTGCTCATCGTTCCACTGAGAGTGCTTCCCGTACTTCTTTGAAATTAGTTAACAAGGTTAAAGTGCTTCTGTTTTATCACGAGAGTGCTGTGACTTAGAAATTCTGCTGGATTTGATCAACTATACTGATAAAAGATTGCCGAAATTCCCGGGATTCACAATATTTCACGAGCAACTTGTACTTCCCCAGAAGGTTTAATGGGTGAGAATATACTGAGGCTGTAATGATCGATATATATAATCACAAACTTTCAATGTTGTCAAAGGGCCTATTTCTCTTTTCTCCTCTTGGGAAAACTGCTTCCTTTAAAGAAAGTCTTTAGCGATTATGTCTTGCTGTTGTTGTTATTGTTGTAACGATAAAAACACTGCCCGAAGGTTTTGGGAATGTTATCGATGTTGATGGTCGTTTGCTGGATATAGATCCGGTACGTTCTGGTAACAAGCACCATTAAGGTACAAGTGTGACCATTTCGAGAACAATTTAATATGACCACATTGAAACTTCGAGGCCATTTCGCCTCCCACCCTATATTTCCATGAGGAACTTGGGGCCGCCGGAGCCTCTGCTGCTAAATAAACAGGATTCGCCACGGGTAGGCGAGGTTGACAATTGGACTGGATAAGCTAGGTAGTTTATTCGCCTCTGACGACTCTTTGTTGTGATACCTATTTGCAAAATAAATAAAAGAAAGTAACGGATGCTATTCGATAGCTGAAAACAATCGAGAAACCAGTGGATCTATGTGAAATTCGTTTAGTGAAATGTTCAAAGTTAAACTAGAGGGAGTGATATAATCCTTGGTACGTGCAGTGGGTGCCTGACCCCTAGAAGGCAGAGGTTTAGGTAGGCCTCGAGCTTCACCAGGTGACTGCTAAATTAGCAGTATATTCTCATTAACGCATATAAAACTACCAGCTACTGTACGGATTTATAAAAATGTTCAAATCAGTGGAGAACATGCCCACACAAGTTTTGTATGAGAGGTGTGGCATCGCTGTAGCTCTGGTTAGCTCTCCCTCCCACACTCTGTGCGTCTGGTACCAAGTAGACTTCAAAGGCACAACTTATACACACTTATACATACATGAATTAGAAATTGCTATATGACCACCACTGATTTGAAGTCTAAGAATTGTTTGCTATTCACTTTATCCTTGATTTCATACGTTATCACTGTCCCATCATCATTAATTGCTCAAGACTAACTGTCAAAAGATATCATTGTGCTAATACATCTCGTGAGATATAAATAAATGATTTCACACGTTGTTATTTTGTAAAAATTTAAGTGAGAATGATGTCGAGCAAGATATGCCCTCGACTGGTTTTCTGTGTCGTCTGTAACGCATGAATGCTGATGTCATTATAGCCCATACTAGCCCATTATAGCCCATGTAACTCAGCGCAAATTTTGTTGTTAAATGTCATTCTTATTGGTACTTATGATTTTGCGTTTTTTTGTTGATAATTTTATGAATGCGCACCATTGTATGTTGTAATTTGCTACTTTGGGCGTGTCAGCCTTTCGCGTAATGTATAAAATCGCAAACAACAGCATCATCAGCAATAATTGCTATTAAATTTACTATGTACATATTAAATGAGAATGTCAGCTTAAAATGAAATCGTAATAAATCTACTTCAAATAAACTGAAAATAAAACAGTAAAAAAAATTGATGCAAATTAACGAGCATCAAAAATTGTTCGCATTAATAATAACGGTGTGTGATGCAGCAGCACGCGATTCTGAACGGCGCCAATGTGCAATGGGTGGAAAGTCAAGAAGAAGTGTATAAAATGAAAAACTCCATAAAACAGAAAACGGGACTTAACCACATTAGATGGAAATAAATTATTGAAAGCGCAAAAAACAATAAAATCAACTTCAAAAGATAGCACGATTATAAAACAATAAGTAAGCGTGTCTAAGTTCGGGTATAACCGAACACTAAATACTCAGCTGAGAGCTTCTATCGTTTTGTGGCGAATGTGAGCAATTTCGATGCGTCACTGGGTGGCTAGTAAATAAATGCACAATAACAGCAAAGTAAGCAACCACACATATGTATGTAGCTAAGAGCGAAGAGATTATTTCATATACATGTAGTCATCACCTAAGAGCAGAAGGTTTTACTCACAGATGCACAAGCATATAATTAGAAGACAAAACTTAATACCAGATACATAAAGGAGAAAGAAATAAACAATTGATCGAGAAAGTTGTTCGTGAAAAGTCTAGGCCCTTGGAGAATTATTTGAACGAGGCAACAGAGAGTATAAAAACAGCGCAAGCTGAGGAATAATCAATCAGTTTGATTTTATTACGCTTTTAGTGAAGTACGCGAGTATTGTAATTGTATCGTACTAGTACTACAGTAGAGTTGTAAATAAAGGAGTGAATATTTGAGTATTCGACAGTTCAGCGATTCGAACGATGGCAGAACGAGTTAGACAATCAGAATTTTCCAAAATTTGTTACAGTATTGATTATTTAAAAATAGTTTTTTGTCACTTAGTTTTATCAAAAGTGGGCATGTTTATTAGTCGGTTTTTCTCTCTTTTATTAGAAATACCCCTATTATAAAGGAAAGAAAAGCTCTCGACACGTGGAAGAATTATTGCTCAAAAAAAGGCGGTGCCACCCCGATTTCCAATTTCTCTTCATTTATTCATTTTCTTATAAATACATTTTAGAACCAAAATAGCATTGATATAAAGTCATTTTTCACAAAGATATCGCCTACTATATTCGTCTACGGTCGTTTTTACCACTTTTATATAAAAGTGGGCGTGGTGCTTATCCTATTTCGTTCAGAATTATTTACGTTGAGTTATGGCTGCCGAAGAGTGAGAAGATGGTTGATCAAAAATGGTATGGTGCCACGCCCTTTTCCAAAAAATTGTTTATACTTTTTTGTTATAAATACACTGCACAAGTAAAACGGCAGAAACAGTAAGCTTTTTTCGCTTAGATATTGTCTATTACAAGCTCCCTTTAAAAATATTTAATATAAAAGTGGGCGTGGCACTTTAACGATTTCGTTAATTTTTTCCAAAATCATTCCCTTCGACAAATATAACAAGTTTACCAAGTTGTACGATGGCAACTTACACCGTTTTTTGATTTGTGAACAATAATATTTGAAAAATTGATTATGGCAGAAGTAGACTGTGCCCCGCCTCTTTTTGAAAATTTAAGTAAATTTTAATTATAGGGTTAATATTTTCATCTATGCATCAAATTTGGTTATTGTAGCAGTAATTTACTGAATAATCACGTTTTTGATGCTTCGAAAATTTTATATACATAGTATGTACATAAAAAGCGGGCGTGGTATCGTCAATTTCGCTCATATTAATTAACTGTGGGAGATGAGTGCCAAGGAACCCATTAACAAGATACATATCTCAAAATGTACTCAAGTTTTCGTGTGCACAGATTTCTCTTTTCACCCTCATCATTTTGACATAAGGAAGTATATATTTACAAGCTACCGTTATGTCAACAAAGTTCGGTTTGTGATCTTTGCTCAGCTGAGTATAAAAACTGCACGACATGTATAAATACACACACACATACAAATGAGTACACCCAAACGTGTATAAAAGCCCGAACACATAAGATTTTTGATGCAGCATCGTGCGCTAACAAATAAAAAAATAGCCTATTTGTCGCTCCCCATACAAATGCATGTAGTCTATTGAGCTGTCGACGCACGATGCAGCATCAAAGATTGTATGTGTTCGGGCATTAAATGCACTTTTTTCTACGATTTTTAGCACCAATCTTTTTTTTTCTTAATAACTTCATGCAGTGAAATCTGTAAATGTGCTGGCACACTAAAGCTGTCATAAATTGAAATGACACAAAAAAAAATTAATGCTATTAACATTGCCTGACATTGCAATATTCCGTGATGATAGCGCTCCAGATTTACAGTAGAGGCTTAATAGAGAAATCAATGAATTGCTAAAGCAAAGCGCAGTTGCGAGGAGCATATTGAGTTCATAAACGAGTCAATGATAACATTGGAAATAGTTTTAATGGTTTGTTGAAGCGTGATGATCTGTGGAGTAATCGTGGGTAACACTGCGCTGTACAGCGCAATTGAGCTAGCACGGCATTCTGGCGTTAAGCAAAGAA
This sequence comes from Eurosta solidaginis, assembly GCA_029619165.1. NCBI lineage: Eukaryota > Metazoa > Arthropoda > Insecta > Diptera > Tephritidae > Eurosta > Eurosta solidaginis. The sequence goes on from JARSSU010022680.1 coordinate 12,029, forward strand.
ATGCGCGCTAGTAGAAATAAAACACTAGTTACTTACAAGATTAGCGAATTGCATAGAAAGCAACAGCACAAAGGAAGCAAGTTGAATTGGCTAAGCGGTTTGAAATAAAATCGCTTAAGCAAGAGTCGACCTAAAAAAAATGGGCACAATAGTGAACGAGCGAATGAAACCCCCAGCGGGTTTGGGGGTTTAGAATATACCCGCGGCAGGTGTGCCTGTCATAAGAGGCGATTAAAATACCAAACTGATTCAAGAGGTTGCCAGCGTAACATATAACTTCTCCAGCCCAATTGCCAACCTCGTATACCCGTGGCGAATCCTGTTTCTTTAATAGCCGAGGCCCTGGCGACCCCAAGTTCCTCATAGATCTATGGGGTGGGAGGGTGGTATGGCCTAGAAGGTTTCCTGCGGTAAAACCATATCGTTCCCGAGATGGTCGGGCTAGTACTTTAATGGTGCTTGTTACCGGAACGTACCGGATCTGCATCCGGAAATGGACCGTCAACATTGATAACACTTCCCACGGCCTTCGGGGAGTGTCCTTATCGCTACAGCAACAAAAACGGCGGATGAAATGCACAGACGAAAGTTCAGACAAACGAAAATAAAACAACTAAATAAGGCTAAGTTCGGGTGTAACAGAACATAAAATACTCAGCTGCCAAATTACAGTTTGCAAAACGGTGCCACGCCCATTGTCCAAAATTTTACTAATTTTATATTCTGCGTCATAAGGTCAACCCACTTACCAAGTTTCATACCTTTATCCGTCTTTTATAATGAATTATCGCACTTTTCGGTTTTTCGAAATTTTCGATATCGAAAAAGTGGGCGTTGTTATAGTCCGATTTCGTTCATTTTAAATAGCGATCTGAGATGAGTGCCCAGGAACTTTAATACAAAATTTCATTAAGATACCTCAAAATTTGCTCAAGTTAAGTCGTGTTTACGGACAGACGGAAGGACGGACGTCCGTCGGACGGGCATGGCTAAATGAATTTCTTTTTTCGCCCAGATAATTTTGATATATAGAGATCTATACCTATCTCGATTAGTTTAGACGGTTACGGGGTACCGTTATGTGAACAAAATTAATATACTCTGTGAGCTCTGCTCAGCTGAGTATAAAAAGGTTTGGCGGCAAGGTGACATGCATACAAACAAACACACGCACTCCATGTTTTTTGTTTTTGTAATTCTCTGGTTTACGCTCCGATTCTAGTGTGGTAACAACATTCTTCACCACGGTAACGAAATCATGTGGCAGCTTTTACACCCTTTTGGTATTCTGCCCGCGAAAGTAGCCGGATAATTTTTTACCCACAAAAGTAGGTGGTTACATCGAAATAACCACACAACAGCTGTTGTTTAGAAAAAGGCAAAACTGAAAAATAAAGAATTGTAAGCGCAAATAAGTAAAGATAATAGTAAAAAAGTGTTGCCTCTTGCTATACATACATATTTGTTTACATTATGTACTTTCACAGAATAAATTACAATATACCTATGTAGAAACTTATCATGCATAATATGCATATACACATCGTCCCGTTTATTCGTTAACCTCGTATCTACAAGTGAGACATTTTTGGTAAAGCGAACACGGTTGCCACACCATGTTTCCATTTGGGACTAAAATTAATCGAAAAAAGGACCAAATTTTTGTTTTATTTTATTACTATAAAATAGAAAATTTTAGGATGTTTCCATATAAAATTTTACTTATCATAGTGAAGACTTTCCTTTAATTTAAAGCTGAACAAACAAATATATGTGCATGCAACCAAAAATGATACTATATTTTGACATAGGATACGTCTATCTCTTCCACCAACCAAACGTTGTGAACCTAGTTTTGGTCACAAAGCTCTTGGTTCTAGCATTATGTTGTTGATTGCAATGAAATAAAATGTATAGTGCAGTTAGGTTTCAGTAAGAAACGGTTCAAAATTTGCGTTCTGGTGTTTCCGAACTATATATGTGGAAAACTCAGTAAATCATAAATGAAATTAGGCAATTTTGTTAGTGCTATTTTTATAGATGCTTACCTTTTCCCTTAGCGTTTAAACTTCATATCAGAGCCTAGATTCAGTAAATGTGAGTTTTGATCCCAGGCCTCAGGGGTTCTGCTAGCACCTACGGCAATAATTTTATACAAAACATTTCTTCCGAAATCAAATCTCTTTTGCATTTGCTTCCTTCTGTCTTCGAGTTAAAATATTTCTTGTGCCAAGATACTTAGTTTTCAATTACCTTGCGTGGCTTAACACCACAATAGTCCTGGAATTCCTTAAACTCATTGAGCTGGGTGAGAAAGATTTAAATATCAACGTGCCAAACGAGAAGTAATGCATAGAATTTCTTTGTATAAGTTTTGAAGTGTTAGGCTCGCGGCAGAGTGCTCGCTATAAGCTATGCTAGGCGAGCAGCAATTTTATTTTCATATATTTTAATAGTGTTGTATAACCGATCGAAATATCTAGCCGTTATTAATATTATTATAAAACAAGAGTTTTTTTTTATTAGTCGGTTATTTCATCAACAATTAACGACAATGTGTTTGCCAACACTTTTCTTTTTAATGCCTGGCATAAATTATATCCTAGGTGAAATGTTATTGTTCTGGTACATTTTACTGACTGAGCAATTTTTATGGTGAGAGTTCCATTGAAGTAAATTCAAAATTATATGGGGGCTAACGAAAGTGTGGCGAATATTTGGGCAATATTGTGAATTTTTACCTGAGTGAAAGAGAAAGAAAAGTACCAATCGTGGCTACTGCCTAAAAAGGACCAAAATTTAAGAAAAGGGACCAGCGGAACAAATGGGGTTGGAAGGGACCATTTTTGGTCAAAATGGACCAAAGTGGCAACCGTGAAAGCGAAGAAAACTACCTTTCAAATTTCTCCACAGACACTGGTGAGTTTCTCGGTGATGACAGCGTTACCACTTGGGCCAGAATCGCGAATAAATGAACTGGTAATGATATTCGGTTACATAATGTTCTGGGAACTATTTTACCGGTAACGCTCAGAATCGGGGCGTTAGTGTCGAAAACCTATTGTGTCAGAAGCCAATAAGTACCAATTAGTTGGTTTCCTTTCACCACTGGTATGGTCCCACCATTATGAAACTGTTTAGCTAGTTCAATAGACCGATGTTCCGAAACACTTTGTGGGATACAATGTCTAGGTTATTTATATTGTGCTAAGTTCCGCTCTTGCCAATTCATTATTAAAATAAATCTTTTTTTTTGCATTTTGTTTAAAATACAAGAGACTATCGAAAACGGTTAATTTCTTTGATTAGAAAAGGTCTATTAGATACTTCTACACTAGCTCTACCATATTAATCAGATCAGGGCAACATTTATATATCCGTGGAAGAGTAGCGAAAAATCGATCTGGAGCTCATGAAAGCTGCATTAATCTTAAACACGTTCTCCATTGAGCACTTCCTTCACATTTATTTCGTTTTTCTATTCCAACCAATAACGATAGTTCTTTGTAATATAATGCGCGTTTCTTCTTTTTTCTTATTGCCAGTTTTTGCTTATCACTTAAGCTTATCTCGCTTTTAGCATTTTCTTGTTGTATTTCATTTGAACCCAATCAAGCATGACATTACCAAACGACAATAATGAAATTACAACAACAATAACGAAAAAACAGCATAAAAACGCGAAACGACAAGTTATACAATTACAACAAAAGCTAAATTTTAGCAGTGAGCAACGCAATCTTGTCGGGCAACAACCGCAATAAAATCAGCAACAACAAGCAAAAGTCAGCAAGAGTCAAACTAAACCGAAAACGTAACACAACAGAAAGATAAACATTTCAACGCAAAATGAAAACTTGAAAAAGTTTCATGAAAAAAAAACAAAAAAAAGCGAAAACCAACCCACAGCAATAACAACAAAGAGAAGCAGCAACAACAAAGACTTAACAGCAGCAGCAACAACCTGTAACGAAGATAAATGAACCGGCAGCTAGTGCACGACTTGAGTCTTTTGCTGTGCGTACAAAAGTAGTAGTTGTTGTTTTTGTTTTTATATATTTTTTTTATTTTATTGCCAACATGTGTTTGCCTTTGTGGATCGGTGCATCAACAGACGCATTTACACATGTTGTTGGCAATATTATGTGGAGCATTCCATAGTTTGTACCAGTGGTTGGTAAGAGTAAAATCATCGTAGTATTAGTGGTTTAGTCGTTGATTAACAAACAACGATACAAGACGTACGCACGCGTATTTGTTAATACTCCAACAATTAATTCATAAATGTGCTATAAGAAAATGTTATTTATTGTAAAAGCTTAAAACAAAATATATTGCTAAATATATTTTTTGAAATGCGCAAATAAACAATAGCTCTTTTCGATGTGGCTACTTTGGTTCTTCAACGACTACTAGTCGAAAGAGAATAATATGTGTGAAGTGAGCGCCAACAATTATTTGAAATAATTTATTTCACGAAACAAATCGTACGAATTTTAACAACAAAACTAATAATATATTAAATGACGATATCATTTTCTTTGAATTTTTCCCGAAATTTGTTCATAAATTAACAATATTTTCAAACACTAAGCAATAAGGGCTTAACGAAAAAAAGCACTAATAATGTTTGAAAACCCCTAAAAATTACTTTAGGTTCTATTAATATTGTAACGAATTTAAGGAAATTCCGCCTATTTGCAACCTTTCGCTAACGTTCGTATTGCTAAATTGTTGAATAAATAACTCCAATATTCAATAATGCAAAATGGTATTTATTAGACTACTTTGAAAGTACTTCACAATAACACTTATACTTCGCAACCAATAGCGTGCTTAAATCACACTGATTACTGATTCTCAGCTTTCGTTGCTTTTATATTCTGTGCCCAAATGTCTAGACGTTTCTTCTGCTAGAATTTTCTACTTGGCTACCAGCTATACGCTACCAGTTATAAACTACAGATACACGTTTATAGCCTCTCGCATAGCCATATGCGCGTGTATATGTGAATACTACTTCCAACGATGACTACATCTGTATGTGAGTTTCTCACTGCTACTTGTATGCATGTCTGTATATGATGATTAATGTGTTTATGTAGCTTGCTTTAAGGTTTTTGTTGTTGTGCATTTATTTAGTGATGTGAATATTCGTCACAATATGTTATAAATGTAATTTTCATAAACATCAAAAATACCATTATATTTTATTTAATAATTTGGGAAAAATTTAAACAACGTGCCATCAAGACGGACAAGGCGACAGCTGTTTCGATTATACCTTGTAAATCTCTTCAAAGCCTTTTCTCCCGGGAGTGGGATTTGAACCCGCACTCCTACGATGGTTGAAGTGTTACAAACGCATTCAGCCACGACATGCCTTAGTTGTTGTAAAATTTTTCCCAATTGCCTTCTTTGCATATTTTATTCTTTTACACTCTAATGTGTTAAAGTTATGCTTGTTCGTAGGGCGGTTTCATAGAAACTTGGTATTGTTGCTGTGTCTATTTATAGAACTACAACGAATTAACCATTGTATTTGTTGAATTTCTTTTGCAATTTTTCTTTTCTTTATGCTTTTCCTTATTTTAATATTTTTTTCGTTTTGTTTTTCAATATATTTTAATCTTTTTAATAATTGAAAAACAAATTTATAGAACACATAAGGTCGCTAAACAATTTACTTAATTTTTTTAATTAAACATTTTTTTGTTAATGTTATTCTTTTTATTAATGTTTCGTTAAATCAATTTTTTTTATTTATTTCATATTTATTTTAATTTTTTTCTTTTCATTTCAACTTTCTTTTCTTTTTTTCTATTTTGTTTAGTTGAATAATTGAATCAATTGCAGGGTGGTCCCCAAACTTTTTTATTCAAAGTTGATTTTTTAATCCATATTTCGCTTTACCCGAAAAGAAAGTAGTTTGTGACTATCCATTTGTTTTCATCTATTGGAATTTTTTTTTGTTCAATTTCTCTTTTTTTGGATATATATTTATTTCTTTATTTTTATTTATGTTATTTTTTAATTATTATTTTTTTTTAATTATTTTTCGTTTTAATTTTTTTTTAATTTTTTTCTTAATTATTACTTTATTATTTTTTTTATTTACACTTTTTTACTTTCTTTTCTTAATCTTTTTATATAATTTTGTTTCGTCTTTTTTAATTCATGTTAATATTCTTAAGTTTAAAAAAAATTAATAATGTAAGTTTCTTTATTAATGTTTCCTCAAGTTTTTATTTTTTTCTTATTCTTTTTAGTTATTTATTTATATGTTCCAATTTTTTCCAAATTGTATTTTATTTTTATTTTTTATTTTCATATATTTTTGTTCCCAAACTTTTTAAAACCAAGTTGATATTTTTATTCACACTTCACTAAAAATCTTTGTGACTTTGTCTACTTTTTTCATTTAAATTTTAAATCAATTTTAATTTTTAATTTTTATTTTCTTTTCTTATTATTGAAGTAATTATTATTATTATTAAATTTTTTATAGTTTTTTTTTATTTTTAATTCACACTTCTTTGTTTGAAAAAGTGCATGACATTATCTATTTTTTATATAAATTTTTTTTAATTGATATTTTTTTCTATTTTCATTGCTTTTTTGGTAAATTTTTTTTTAGAATTAAATTTTTGTTTTTAATTCTTTTTAATTATAACGTTTTTATTGTTTGTGTTTTATTAAATTTCCTTAAGTTTTATTTTTTAATTTATTTTTTCTTGATGGTTTACATATACATTTTATGTATTTTTGATATGATTTTTATATTTCTTTTTGTAAATTTTTGGCTATTTTCATTACTTATCCATTTTTTTTTAATTATTTTTTTATTTATTATTATTTTATTAATTTTAAGTTATTTTTTCTGTCTACATCGAACACCACACCTTTTGAATGCATTCCACAAGCTTCCCATTTTCCATGGAATACTCGATATGTATCCACTCGTCGTTCTCAGTTTTAATTGCAATCGTAGTTTGGTTTATTTACCACATCTGGGCTGATTGTTGTTGCTACTAAGGTATTTTTTGTTGCTATTTTCGCCTTAAATCGCCTTGCGAACTTCATTTTGTATTTGACGCCTTGTTACAGATAACAAAAATTGTGCAAAGTGTCTGAATGGCTGTTTCTTTATCGTATCGATCGTTTACTTGTTTCTTTTTTTTTGTCGATCGATCGGCAGATGAGATATATTTATGGAATATCGAATGAGCTGCAGAAATACTATTGATTTAACATTTGGTCCTAACTTAATTGAAACTGGTTTCAATTTAGATATTCATGGGGCAGGCCCTGCACGAACGAGCTTACTACTATTGGCAGTGGACTATACACATCGAATTTCCATTCGGGTAGAGTAAATGTATATAAATACGAACCTCAACATAGATATGATTGCTAATGAATGAAGTTACAGTCCAGTTGAGCTTAAAGGGTTATCTGGCCTTGTTATAACTCAAGTTGTTACTTAACTAACTTCCAAATCAGTGGCAAATATTGACACACTACGGTATACGCAATCTTCCAGGGGTAGCGAAAACGAAAAAAGAGCGCTTGCCTGAGGCCTTACTTAATGTCTTATCTGTACGGTCGTGAGTTCTTGGCAGCTACTTAGTTATCTACGAGGTACTATTGATTTTATTTCAGCATCAATATTCATACTTCGTTAGCCTTTTCGTATGAAAGTCCGTTATAATTCTCTTAAATACCTCACAGGAACCCAAGGAACCACACAGTTCTCCACGTCCTTTATTAAGATGCTCTGCCAATTGTGCGTTCACATTCCTCAATTGTCTCTAACCGTTTAACCATCTACTGTTTTGCTACTGCCTACAAGAAAATATATTTAATTTATGCCAAAACATGTACAAATTCCCTACGAAGCTGATTTCAAATACGCGGTTTTTTCATAATTTTTTCCCCCCGTTTGTGCAATATGTTCCTTTTTTAATTTTTATAATATTCGTTGGCTATCGCTGCATGAGTAAGCTGTTTCTTTTTTTGTTTTTGTTTTTCATCTTCTGTCGTCAGGTACATTAAACACTTTGTATCTTGTTTTAATGGATTTTATGGTGTGTGTGTTTGGTTATTATACTCAGCTGAGCAGAGCTCACAGAGTATATTAACATTGTTCGCATAACGGTAATCCGTAACGGCATAAACTAATCGAGATAGATAAGGACTTCTATATATCAAAATGATCTGGGTGAAAAAAGAAATTCATTTAGCCATGTCCGTCCGTCCGCCCGTCTGTCCGTCTGTCTGTAAACACGATAACTTGAGTAAATTTTGAGGTATCTTGATGAAATTTGGTGTGTAGGTCCCTGGGCGCTCATCTCAGATCGCTATTAAAATCGGACTACAATCACGCCCACTTTTTCGATATCGAAAATTTCGAAAAGCCGAAAAAGTGCGATAATTCATTACCAAAGACGGGTAAAGCGATGAAACTTGGTAGGTGCGTTGACCTTATGACGCAAAACAGAAAATTAGTAAATTTTTGGACAAAGTGGCACCGCCCACTTTTAAAAGAAGGTAATTTAAAACTTTTGCAAGCTGTAATTTCGCAGTCGTTGAAGATATCATGATGAAATTTGGCAGGCACGTTGCTCCTATTACTATATGTGCGCTAAATAAAATTTAGCAAAATCGGATGACGAACACGCCCACTTTTAAAAAAAAATTTTTTTAAGTCAAATTTTAACAAAAAATTTAAAATCTTTACAGTATATAAGTAAATTATGCCAACATTCAACTCCAGTAATGATATGGTGCAACCAAATACAAAAATAAAACAAAATTTCAAAATGGGCGTGGCTCCGCCCTTTTTCATTTAATTCGTCTAGAATACTTTTAAGGCCATAAGTCGAACTAAAATTTACCAATTCTTGTGAAATTTGGTGTGTGCCTAGATTCTATGACGATAACTGTTTTCTGTGAAAATGGGCGAAATCGGTTGAAGCCACGCCCAGTTTTTATACACAGTCGACCGTCTGTCCTTCCGCTCGGCCGTTAACACGGTAACTTGAGCAAAAATCGATATATCTTAACTAAACTTGGTTCACGTACTTATCTGAACTCACTTTATCTTGGTATAAAATATGCCGAAATCCGACTATGACCACGCCCACTTTTGCAATATCGAAAATTACGAAAAATGAAAAAAATGCCATAATTCTGTACCAAATATGAAAAAAGTGATGAAACATGGTAATTGGATTGGTTTATTGACGCAAAATGTAACTTTAGAAAAAACTTTGTAAAATGGGTGTGACACCTACCATATCAAGTAGAAGAAAATGAAAAAGTTCTGCAGGGCGAAATAAAATAGAAAACCCTTGAAATCTTGGCAGGAATACTGTTCGTGGTATTACATATATAAATAAATTAGCGGTATCCAACAGATGATGTTCTGGGTCACCCTGGTCCACATTTTGTTCGATATCTGGAAAACGCCTTCACATATACAACTACCATTTTAAAAGCCTCATTAATACCATTATAAAGTCACCCCTGGTCCACCTTTATGGCGTTATCTCGAAAAGTCGTCCACCTTTAGAACTAAGGGCCACTGCCTTTTAAATAATCATTAACACCTCTCATTTGATACCCATATCGTACAAAACAGCTTCTAGAGTCCCCCTGGTCCACCTTTATGGCGATATCCTGAAATTGCGTCCACCTATAGAACTATGGTGCACTCCCTTTTAAAATACTCTTTAATACCTTCCATTTGAAACCAATGTCATACAAACACATTTCAGGGTTACCCTAGGTTCATTTTGGTAAATGGTTATTTTCCCTTATTTTGTCTCCAAAGCTCTCAGCTGAGTATGTAATGTTCGGTTACACCCGAACTTAGCCTTCCTTGTTGTGTTTTATTTTTGTACTTCAAAAGCTTTTTGTCGGCTGGAAGAGGGGGACTCACTGTGCACCTCACGCTGTGTTGCGTGTCACACAGATTTTTCCTTTTTAGACTTTTGTTTTGCTTTGGTTATCTCTATTTTCTATTCCCGCGTACATTAACATTTGTTATTGTCTTCGTTGTTTGAATTGTTTTGTATATCTCAGATTAATTGAAGCCAGACATCATCTGCTATCTAATTGGTTTTATTTGTCAATTTTTTTGCACAGATGCTTATAACGCATTTAATTTTGTTCTCATTATTAAAATTATAATGTTTTGGAAAATTTTGCCTTTATTTAATTAGTTTTCATTTAAAAAATATTTTGAATTTTTTAATTACAAAACGATGTTATTTTTAAATGTCATTTATTTTGCTTTACTTTCCAATATCAGTAAAGAGAGCTTAAAATTTTAATTTGTATATTTCCAAGCCTAAAAACATTTTTTTTTATATTGTTAAATTTCTTTAAGAGTTATTGAATAAGTTTTAATATTTTTGAAGATAAATAGTTATTTTTAAACAATGTTTATCAAATTATAGTTTTGGGAGTATCAATAAAAACAGCTTAAAATTTACTTTAACTTTTTTTTACTTGTTTAAAATAAAAATAAAAAACTAGTTTATCCTTTTTTTTTATAAATTTTTTAGTTTGTGTTTTTATTTCGTAATACTTTTTTTGATTTTTCTTTTATTTTTATTTTTAATTTTTTCCCATATCTTTTCAACTTTTGTTTTTAATTTTTTTTTAGCTAAACATTTTATAAATGTCTCTTCATTTTTTTCACTTCTTTAAATTTTTTTATTCTCATTTTATTTAGAATTCGCTAATCGTCCTAAATATTTTGTCAGCTTTCTATAAAAAAAGAGCTTCTTTGAAGCTGGAAAATCTTTTTTAACTTTTCTCTTGTTGAAATTTTTTTTAATAGTTATTTAAAAAATGTAATTTTTTTTAAATGTTTCGTTATGGAAAATACTTAGTTAATTTTAAACAGCATATATCAAATTTAAGTTTAAAGAATATCAATAAAAAAAGAGCTTAAGTTTTGCTTTAGTTATTTTTGTGCATGCTTAAAACTAAACAAATAAAGATTTTCTAAATTGTTTTTTGAATATTTATTTATTTGTTTTAATTTGTATATTATTTCGTAAACATTTTTGTTTCTTTTATTTAAATTTTTTTTATTTAATCGAACAATTTACAGTCTTAAGATCTCTTTTTTAATTTTTGCCTGCTTTTAAATTTTTTATTATACGAACTCTTTGCTTTTATTGTAATGTTTTTATATTTTGTTAATTTTCGTAGCTTTCTTATTTTTTGTTTTTTAATTTTCGTATCCTGTTTTAATTTATCTTAATTTTCTTAGCTTTGTTTTTTAAATTTTTCTTAATTTTCGTAGTTTTTTTCTTTTTCCAACGTTCTTAAATTTTGTATTCTATTTCTTTCCTTTTTATTTCATATCCTTAATTTACTTTTTTTATATAATCTTTTTATTTTTTAGTTATTATATTTATCACTTAATTTTTTGATCATATTTTTTTCTTAGTCATTTTTATTTTGCTAGATTTTTCTATTTTTTACTTTATCTTTTCTCAATTTCTTTATTCCTTAATATTTTGTTTTTACTTTTCTTTCATTTCGCTATTTTTGTTTTATTCTATGTTCATTGGTTTTTATTTTTAAATGTTTTATTCCTTCGTTTTTCACCATCAACATATTCACGGATGGTTCTAAGCTTGACGGGAAGGTGGGAGCAGGCCTCTTTTCGCCGGATCTGGGTCTAGAGGTCTCTTTTCGCTTACCAGATCACTGTAGTGTTTACCACTACTGGCAATACACAGGGCTGTGAACCATCTCCGGTCTATGCCTAAGGATGGTAAACGGGTGTTTATTTTCTCATACAGCCAGGCCGCATTAAAGGCCCTGGACTCATTCGTCGACAACGCAAAGTCGGTCACCTGAATGCCGCAGATCTCTTAACGAGATGGCTCAGCACTTCAGTATCAGCCTTATATGGGTACCTGGGCACAGGGATATTGAAGGCAACTGCAGAGCAGACGAGCTGGCCAGAAGAGGCACCACCGACCATATCCCTCCGGGAAATGATTCGGTAGGTATACCCATGGCCACTTTCAGGCTTCGTGTGAACACAAGCACTATAAGAATTGCAAATGGACTATGGTCAGCCATATTATCGTGTGAAACATCCAGGCAAACCTGGCCCTCATATGACAAGGGGCGCACAGGAGCGCTTCTAAATTTTAAACAAATCAGTTCTATCGTCCCTGATAAGGGTTCTAACAGGGCATTGTTTAATAGGCACGCATGGCGCTAGAATGGGGGCAACGACCTTCCCCTATTGTCGCAGCTGCAGATGTACAGAAGAGGAAGAGAGTGTCCAGCACCTTCTTTGTCATTTTCCACCGCTTAGTAGGCGTAGGTTGGCTATCCTTGGTAAACCTTTTCTACATGACCTCGCTGAGGTCTCTAGCTATGAAGTAAAGGCTCTAGCAAAATTTATAATTTCCACGAGGTGGTTTGACCCGCTTTAGGCAGGGCAGGGCTCCTCTTTGAGACCGTATAGGGTATTACAATGGGCCCATTGGTGGCCTAAGTAGTGAGCTGTTGCCATAGTGTCCAGCTCAGCCCTTGCAACCTAACCTAACCTAACCTAACCTCGTTTTTCACCTTTTCTTTTATAATTTCTTTATTCTTATTTATTATTTTTTTTTATTCCTTTTTATTTTTTTTCATAATATTTCATTTTCTAGTTGTCATATTTTTATTTTTCTTTTTTTAATTCCATTTTTTATTTCTTTTTATTTTTTTTGTTGTTTTTTAATTTGTTTAATTTTTCTTTCCTTATAATTTTTATTTTTTGATTTTTTTATAATTTTTTTATTCTCTCCTTTTTAATTTTTTTTTACTTCTTTTCATATTTTTCTTTTTTTTAATCCGAATTTTTATTTCCTTTTAAGTTTAAATAGTATTTTTATTTTTAATAAAATTTAATTAAAAATGACACTGAAGATGGCACAACGACGAAAACTGGTTTTCTCCAAATACATTAATTTCGTTCCAATATACATTAATTTATTTTGCTTTCAGGTTTTTTTTTCAGTCAAATACTTGAATTAATATTTCGAATAATTTTTTTTTGTTATTCTATTGGGTTTTTTTTTAATTTACATAGTTACGAAATTAGATTTCTTTCCCATTTCTTACCTTTTTAAATTTAAAATTTTTCTAATACTTTGTTTATCGTTTCTAATTTCTTATGTTTTTCAAGTTAATTATTTTATTTAAATTATTTTCTATATTCTTGTTTATTTTACTTTTTAGAATTCCCTTTCAATATTTGAGCATATTTTATTTCACTTTACAGTTTTTAATACTTTTATTTCTGTTTGAGATTTTTGTTTTTCTATCCAATAAATTCAATACGACTTCACTAAAAATTTCACTGCGTTCAAACAAAAAAAAAGTTGAAGGAGACATATTTGGCGATTCGCCAAAATTTAATCGGAAATATTTTTACACCTAATAAACCAACTGAAATGAAAATATGCTCAAAAAAGTGATAAATGTTAAAACTAATTGAAGTGAAATGATTTACATAAACAAATAATATAAACAAATAAACCTTTTAAAAATGCATGCATCTTTCAAATGGATATTACCAATTAATGTCCATTTCATTGCGCTCACGTCGATGTTGCGACATTCAAATACTTAATTTTCATCTTTTCTTTTACTTTTCTCTTTATTTGATTTTTTTTTACATGCTCTATTGAGTTTTATTTTTGCGTCTTTTGTTCTGTGTCGTTTTATCTATTATTATTTTAACATTAACATCTTGCTATTTATGCACGTTCTCAGTTCAACTGCCTCATCGTATTCAGTGTACACTTTAAATACATTACAATTCTATTTTTAAAATAAACAAATTTTTTCCTCGGCTTCTTTTTCCACTTGTTTGTGTGTGTGCTCTATTTGTAGCTGGCATACCTACATTTGTAACAACGTAAAGCTCACCACACTCCACCTCAAGAGCTCGTCATTACTGCATTATACTATTACACTGGCCGTTGTCAAAGCTACCTTCCCCGACTTGAACATCCCAGTCAGCAACGTAAAATGAAATTGACTTGAGGCAGGCCGCTAGCGTTCTGTGGAGGATTCAGTTGTAAGGTGCAGTCAAAGTTGACTTTCTAATGTCATTAATAATGTTCATGCTCATTTTAACAGTTAGCATTTTCGAGCATAGGTTTCGAAGAAGTTTTCATGCTGGCCGCATTTTGCAAATGCGCATTTTCTAAAGTTCGAATTATATGTTTCTTCTTTACCAACTTTCGTGCCATGCGCTTTTTGATTTAATAACAATTTTTTAAATAATAAATAACAATAATAACGTCACACATTGAATAAACCTTAAAGGAACTAAATACACACAGCTAAGTCAAGCTAAAGCACAACAGGTTGGAGTATAAATGAAAAGATTTTTCGATGAGCCAACTCTAGAGTAGGCTACGTATAACTGGCATGAGTTGGTAAGATTGACTGCTGCTACAGCGAATAACTTTCCTTGAGCTTATTGATAGGAATAGGAAATTGTTTCAATGACATTCGGTAAAAGTTTTGTGATGAGAATTCGTGTCCCACTACTTAAGCGCGGAGGATCAAAATTGCGAAGCATAGTTAGTCAATCGATGTGGAGGAATTCATAATGGCTCTAAGCAGTTAACAAACTCAACCGGATAATGCACAGCTTGGGATTCTTCCATGACTGTGTCAATACATTAAGTTATCTCGAGGAAAAGAAATGAAGCCTGGTGGTAAAGAAATAGGAGTTTTACCATTAACGGCGGCATATTACTTAACGTCCAAAATGAATAACAGCCAAACTCAACTCTGCAGACAAAATAACCAAATTTTTAAAATTACCTAATTTTGCACGGTATCCATAGTTCTGACATTTGTAGGGAAAGTGCCACGCCTCTTTTTGCCCAATTTCCACATTTCACTGAAGGTATAGGACTTAAGGTCATATATGTAGCTCCTGGCCAATTTTCATTATTTGCTATTACTACATCTAGATATATCAAGTATGAAGTATTTTATTTGTATGGTAGGTGCAACGCCCATTTCTTCCTTACCCGACATTTTCTTGTTGGTGTTAGAGGTTGACCTCATATAATTCTTTACAGAATTTCACTGTTCTATCATGAATACTTCCAGAGCTATGCAGTATCAAAGATTCCATTTGCATGGAAGGTGTCACGCACATATATATATCAAAATTATATATCAGAAATTACAGTTTATATGGGGTATATACTATTTATTCCACCGATCTCTATAATTTTTTCAGACAACAATATATGCTATATACGAAATCATATGTTCAAATTTGAAGAATCTAGCTGTTAAATGGGGCAGAAATTACGAAAAGCTTCTTATCTGAACAACCGGTTGTGGGCGATATATGCTATATAAACGACCGATCGCATCCTTTTTTTTCGGACAACAATATGTGCAATATGCGAAAGCATATGGTGAAGTTTGAAGCTTCAATCTGATAAATTGAGGAAGATATGACAAAAATCCTCTTTTCTGAAAAATCAGTTGTATGGGGGATATATGCTATAGTGGTTCGATCCGGCCGGTTCCGACAAATGTCTAATCGGACACTTAAATATACCTGATGACCAAATTTTATCAAGATATCTCAAAAATTAAGGAACTAGTTTGCATACAAACAGACAGACGAACATGGTTAAATCAACTCAGTTCTTCATCCTGATCATTTCGGTATACTTATTCATTGATATAGATAGACCCACTATTCTCCTTTAAGGACTTACAATTTTGACATTCGTGACAAACTTAATATACCATTTCATTTTCATGAAAGGTGTAATTATTGTAGAACAAGTAAACTTCAATTGTACATCTTATTTCAAATAAATTACTTTTCTACATAACACGTGGCACTGCCCGTTTAAAAGAAAAATGTCTCCCCATTTCCTCTTACAGTAAAACTTGATAAGTGAAATATTATTGATTGAAAACTTTTTTTTGCTAAGTTACAGCTTATTACTCTAGTCTACGACCCTTTTAAACTTGTTTTATATCTAAGTTGCTGTGGTCTTTAGCCGATCCCGTCCATTTTTACTAGAAATATTTTCTGCTATAAGGAAAATATGTGTACACAATTTCATTACGATATGTTAATTTATCTTCGAGTTATGGCTCCCGAAAAATAGAAAATTGCTTAGTCATAAAATGGGCGGTGCCACGCCCATTTGTTTAATTTGAAGTTTTTCCTATTTATTGTTATAAATCCACTTGGGAAATAAAATACCATTGATAGCTAAAGGCCGACGTCTCAACGTACTCGAAAACATGGAAATCTTTAAACAGAAAACATTCGACGGTAGAATAATAAACGAACAGAAAAACACAATTTCTGACACAATATTCGAGCCTTTAAAACTTGTTTACAAGAAACAAAGTAATCACACAGGTAAAACAGACAAACAAACAACAACAAATAAACACAAAACAATTAACACACCAAAACAACAAACCCACAAAAAGGTCAAACGACTAAAATTACGAATTTTTACCTGCCCCAGTCAGCCACACAAATCGAACAGTAAAAACCACCCTCGGTTCTGAATGAACACACAGCACATACACATAACTAAATATACACAAGCATCAATTTTGACAATACCTGCACCTAGGAACTATAAATACAGGACAAACGACAACAACAGATCAGAACGAAAATCGACACTGATGGTGGCACAACGCCGAAAACGGTTTGTCTCAAAACCAAATTTGACAAGGGATTACGGAAAATCAGTCCAATATACATTGATTTAAAGCTCTTTTTAGAAAAGGTATAGCTTATTTTATTCGTCCAAGACGCTTTTTAAAAAATTTTATATAAAAGTGGGCGTGGTCCTCAACCGATTTCGTTAATTTTTCTTCAAAGCATTCCGTGTAGTAAAGGTAACCTCTCTGCCGAATTTTGTTACGATAGATTTAACGGTTTTTAATTTATGATTAATAATATTTGTAAAATTTATTTAATCACAAGTGGGCGGTGCCACGCCCATTTTAAAAAATTTGTCCAAAGTTTTATCAAATGTCTCAATATCAGTCCCACATGTCAAATTTCAACATTCTAGGTGTATTCATATCAGGTTTTTTTGTGTTTTCCAAAATGTTATATATATAATAAGTGGGCGTGGTTATGATCCGATTTCGTCCATTTTCAATACCAATCTATTCTGGCTCCAGATAAGCTAGCGTACCAAACTTGGTGAAGATATCTCAATATTTACTCAAGTTATCGTGTTAACGGACGGACGGACGGACATAGCTCAATCAAATTTTTTTTCGATACTGATGATTTTGATATATGGAAGTCTATATCTATCTCGATTCCTTTATACCTGTACAACCAACCGTTATCCAATCAAAGTTAATATACTCTGTGTGCAAAGCACGCTGAGTATAAAAATACCATGAGTTTGTAAGCAAACAAAGAATGACAATGGATGGAAGTGAAAAGAAAACCAGCATTGCCACATTTTTTGTGAATTTTTCCGAAGGATGCAGGGTTGATTTCCACATTAAATGCTGAGTTAAAATGCAGTCGCATTAAACACCTTTTTGGATTAAAAAAATAGAATGGAGAATGCTAAAATAAATTGCTCATTTACCGTCTAGACACGTCACAATCTTCTAGCTGCTTACTGGGTTGTTTTTGTTCACTTGACTTTTGTCGGTAGTTGGAATGTTCAACAACTTGCTGTTTGTATTCACTGAAACTTTTATTATTTATTTTATTGTCTCTGTTTTTATAGTTGTTGCTGTTTTTGCTGTTCTCTTTTTGGTATTGTATTTGGCTATTCTCGTTGCCATTTGGTTTCTTATCAACGCCAGCGTATAATTGTGGTCATATCGTAAAAGTTAATTATTTACGTGCGTACTTACTTTCTTTATTTGCTTAGCAATTTACTTGTTTGCATGTCAGCTATTAATATTATCACAATTTGCTTTATGACCTTTAAGAACTATTATGAACATGCCAAATACAGTGGTGAGCATATAATTAGAAATGGCGTCGAAGTAGCAGCACCGGGTGAGACCATTGTTATTACGCATTTCATAACATATTGTAACGAACTTGGGAAACTCTTGGTTATTTTGCAGCTTCTGTTAACGTTCGAATCTCTGAACTGTCGAATAAATAGCTCAAATATTCAGTAAAGCAAAATGTTATTTATTTACACTACTTTGGTAGTTGTACTTCACAATTACAATACCCGCATTATTCAATTATAGCGTTTAGAATCAAACTGAATGATTCCTCCTCAGCTTCCGCTGCTTTTATACTCTCTATTGCCTCGTTCTCATATTTCTCTTAGCGTCTATAGCAGGGCTATTCAAAACTGGAAGTGCACCTGTATTAGTGAGGGCGCAATCGTCGCGATGATCGTGCGGGTGAATTGATTTTTCATTTAGTCGCTTACTAGCAAGCAACGAGCTAACAACAAGCATATGTATCGCGCATAATTTTTCATACATATTTTGATATCGATCAGCCAATACCCATCACCGATGTTGCTACTCCAAGTGCCAAGCGACGACTAACTCAATTCACGACGACAGAGCGAATCGTATGCGTGTGAATTGAGAGGGCACAATTGTGCTATGAAATGAATAGCCCTAGTCTATAGACTTTTCCCGATGTTCACGTTAGTCTTCTAGTTATATGCGTGTGTATGTGTAAGTTATAACTACTGCTCTTAGCTGCTGACTACATTTATGTATGTGAAATATTCTCTTCGCTGTTTACATGTATGTATGCCTGCTTGCTTTGCTGTTCTTGTGCATTTATTTACTAGCAGCATGGTGATATATAGAACTGCTAATATTCGCCACAATATTTTACAAAAAAAAGCTCACACGCGGAATATTTAACATTTTCAATTTCAGCATATTATTTTATTTTAAGTCTTTGGTACTCTCATATAATAAATTAATATTTGCATAGCATATTTACAAAATATTTTTTGAATGCGTGCATTTGTCATGCTGATGCGTTGATCGTTCTCCACCAACACAGTCACAATTTCAGTTTTGAAGAGCCCTGCTCTAAAGTCGATGAATCACTTATCATAAGCTGCCGCTAACGACAAATAACTGTATTTTTGTCTGCTTGTTATCAGCACTAATTAATGCGGTCAGTTGAGCCCTAGTTCATACGTTTGACAACTTTCAATATTTGTCCTAGCTGTGCGGAAAGCTAATCTAAAAATAATCTACATTTATAAAGAAGGATGTATGTTTGTATGCAGCTTATGGACTCCCGAAACAACTCTGCCGACTTTATTGAAATATGCAGCATAGCTTCACAGCAACTGAGAGTTCCTGTGAGTTTCTTTTCGGAAAGTGGAACAGGTACCGATCTATTCGAACTAATTCTATTCATGGTTCTATTTGCCTGAAATTTGGTATATAGGTAGCTCTTTGCCTAGATTAGCAATTACGATACTTTTTCCGGGGAGTGGATGAGGGACCGATCTATTCAAACAAATTTTATTAATGGTTCGATTTGCCTGAAATTTGGTATATAAGTAACCCTTTGCCCAGATAAGTATTTACGAATCTTTTTTCCGGGCAACTGGGACTGGCAGCGGGACTAGGACTTGGACTGGAACTGGGATTGGGAGTTGGGACTTGGGCTGCGACTGTAACTGGAACTGGAAATAAGAATAAGAACTAGAGACAAAAGAAAAGATGGAAGAAGAAAGAAAGAGTTGGGACGAAAACAAAGACGAAAGATAGGAAATGAGGGAAAAGGTGGAGAGGGAGAAAGAGACGCAGAGAAGGAGAAAGGCAGAGATAGGAGTGAATGAAAGGATAAGAAAAAGCGATAGAGAGGGGGAGAAAAAGAAAAACCTAAAAACTCTTTAAAATTTATGCAACCGAAGTTAGAGCAGAACAATGTCTGGCGGGTCTGCTAATTGTAAATAAATGAAAAAATGCGTTTATAGTAAAACCACAACCTAAGCCAAACGACACAAACACAAAGAGGCAATTAATTAATCAGCTGTGATTAAGCTGTTATAAAACTATGATAGAAAGAAAAAAAATTAACCAAATAAAACAAAGCTTAAGAATTATGAAAATATGCTGATAAGCCTGTATATACCAACTACAACAAAAATACGTCGTAAAAGCATTTTTATTTATGCATTAACGTTGCAGATTAAATCGCCTGAATTGGTTTTGCGTAAAAAGTTAAAATTAATATAAAAAAACTTAGAATTACAAAAAAGTTAAGCCTTGAAAGGTTGCACGCAGCGATATAGAAAATTGAATGCAAAAACGCCAAAGTCATTTGAATGGAATGGAATCATGCTATGCATAAGCCAAAGCAAAAAACTAGTTGGGTCTAAAACCAACAGCAAAAGCGGTTGAAATGAAGGTACGACCAAGCTAGAGTGGTTCGAATTCAATGTTCACACAAATCCGAATTGGCAGAAACAAATGATAAAATGCCACGCAATAAATGGTGCACAGAAATCAACCGGCAAACCGAACAAAAAAAAATAGTTTATGCCAACCAAATATAGCGAACAAAATACGAGTAATAGTTGAAGGCGATAAAGCAGACTTAAATTGTAAGCGCACAAATAGAGGTTGCAGAGTATATAAATAAAAATAAAATAAAAAAATGTTAAGCACTTCCTTTATATAAATGGACAAAAATCAGCGAAAAATGGCTCCTTATATAGACACTTTCTTGCTAAACTTTAATTTTTAAATTTTGACATAGAATAGCAAAAATATTTATGAGAAGTAAAAATATAAAAGTGGAGCACACAGTACTTGGATTGGAAAGTTGGTAGGAAAAGGAGATATTATTAGTCAATCAATTGGGCTCCTCCTTTATCTCTCATAAATATTTTTGCGATTTCTATGTCAAAATTTAAAAATCAAAGTTTAGCAAGAATATGTCTTTATATAAGAAGACATTTTTCGCTAATTTTTGTCCATTTATATAAAGGAAGTGCTTAAAATTTTTTTATTTTATTTTTATTTTCTCCTTTTCTTACATTTTCTCGGTGTCTTAACCCAGCTGTTAAGTTTTACGCTTGTAGCTTAATGAGAACTAACATAAAAATCAATCCCAAAATTCCATCCCTTCCGTTTGATTTTTCTAAATATCTCATCCCGTGTGCCCCCTAGCGAATCTTTTTGTATCGTGTCATCGGCTGTCATCGACCTCTGAATTAAGTTTGAAATTTCAAGTCTCTAGCTCATCGAGAAGTTACTTAAAAGCTGGTTTGAAAATTTTCAAATTCTTATCTAATTATTTCGATCCGTGCGCCACCTAACGGATTTTTTCTCCTTTTGTTCCTTTGTCACGGTGTCTTAACCTATCTCTGAGGTTTCATGTTTGTAGCTCAATGATAAAGTTACTTTAAAATCGATCTCAAAACACCAAATTTCCAAATTCTTATCTAAATATTTCGATCCGTGCGCCACCTAAAGGAATTTTTTCTCCTTTTCTTAAATTTTCTCGGCGCCTTATCCTATCTCTGAAGTTCTACAAATGTAGCTCAATGAGAACTTACATACAAAAATCCCAAATTCCCACCGTTTCGTACGTTTTTTTTTAAATATCTCATCCCGTGTATTTCCAAATTATTACCTAATTTTTTCGATCCGTGCGCCACGTAAAGGAATGTTTTTCTCCTTTTGTTCCTTTGTCACGGTGTCTTAACCTATCTCTGAGGTTTCATGTTTGTAGCTCAATGAGAAGTTACTTTAAAATCGATCTCAAAACACCAAATTTCCAAATTATTATCTAAATATTTCGATCCGTGCGGATTTGTATGAAAAGCGGACAAACATTCAACCGACCTAATATAAAGGAAGTAAAAATAAAAGAAAACGAAAAAAATATATATAGATAGATAATAAGCCAATAGAGATATGGGCGTGGTGGCACAGCGTAACAGACAACAGAGGAACGCCGCGTCTTTTATGAAGTGACAGCATGACAACCGAAGATATCAAGAGATTTGCCTAGCTGTTGCAGAGCGCGCCAAGCCAAAGATTAAGCCCGTTTTTCAGTAGTTGGTTAGGCAAAGCTTAAACTAAATTTGCTTAAACTCTAGCCAAATTTAAACTCCAGTTAAACTGCTGAGTAGTTTATCAGTCACAGTTTCAGGCCGCCTTTGGGGTAGGCTTTTTTCAACGGCAACATTGTTTTTTTATTATCTAGATAATTTGTAGATACGGCAACAAACATGGTAAAATATTTCTCTAATTCCGGAGGTGATATCCATCATTAATTATTCTTAAACCAGATAGTTCTCGAGTTGATATCCAACTTCATTTTCGAATCACTATCCAACCTTTGAGAAATTTTGTAAAATTTAGAGGTATCGAGTTGATCTCCAACGTTATTATCATTATCAAATTATTATCCAATCTTTGAGAGATTGTGGGACATGTACAGTTCTCAAATGAATATTCAACACATTTTTCTGGTTGATTGATATCCTACATTGGAAATCGAGTTGAGGTGGAGTTGAAAAAAAATCGCCCAAGTTGGTACCACCAAAACCAGCAGCTGTTTATTGTAAGAAATAAACTCAACCAGGTGTAATGAAGCCTAATTAATCAAAACTAAATTATATGTATATATTTTATTTTGTTTCCGTGAAAAAAACTGTTTTATGGAATCTTACATTTGAGTCCAGTTAAGAGAACCAGAAGTGGGTATTAAATTGTTTCAACTTAAGTAAAAGCATTTTTAGCTTTATAAAAAATTCTATCTTTTGCTAAGTGCTCAATGATTCTCGAGTTGAGCCACTGTTTCGAAACAACTCTAGAGATTTAAGAAGTATGTCTAGTTATCAACATGAGCTTTAATGGTACTCAAGCCCAAATGCTTGTTGGGTAGGTATATTCGACTCAACAAATAACTGATAGGTTAACTAGAGTTTAACCCTGCCAGTTCGGCGACTCAAACTCAGCTTAAACTTCAGCTAAAGTAGACTGATAAACTGCAGAATAAAATTAAGCGTAGTAGACAAACTGAGTTGAGCTTGTACTGAAAAACCGGGCCTAAATCACAAGCTTGCATTTGCAAAACAATAATCATTTTCGAGATCTCTAAACCCCACAAACAAGGACAATAAATGCCGTTGTGATTGCGGAGTTTTTTATGTTCAAGATTTAAAAGCAGGTAACTTTGGGATTAAGTGAACGACTGTTTTTGGATATTATTAAACTTCACTTACGCATCGGCAAATAACAGCAACAATGCTTAAGGCCTCGGGGCAGCTTGATTGCAGGCCGTAAGGCCATAACAGTATGGCACCATCTAATATCGGGCAAACGGAAAAGATGGTTCCGTGCCTGAGCTTCGAAAGAAATCTTTGGTGTCAGGGTGCAGAAGTGGCAGAACATATTATACACTTGTATACAAATGGTTCTAAATTAACGGAAGTGGTAGGGTCTGCTGTTTACTGTGTCGATCCAGAAATAAGTATATTCTACCGGCTGACAGATTACTGCAGCGTCTTTCATGCGGAGATTATAGTCGCGAAGAAAACAGCAGAAGTTTTTGAAAAGGCGTGTTTAGGCTGCAGTTGCGTCAATATATATATTGATAGTCTGGCGGCCATTAAGGCAATAATCTCACACAGTACTTCATCAGCAAATGTCCTTGAAAGCAAAGAAGCATTTGAAAAAAACTTCGCTCAGACCGGACCATACATCTATACTGGGTTCTCGGTTATAAAGGGATAGAAGGTAACGAAAAGGACGATTGAGTTGGCAAAGGAGTATGCAGCACTCGCGGCATTGACGGCAGACGTTCCAATCCATTTGGGAG
This sequence comes from Eurosta solidaginis, assembly GCA_029619165.1. Classification (NCBI taxonomy): domain Eukaryota; kingdom Metazoa; phylum Arthropoda; class Insecta; order Diptera; family Tephritidae; genus Eurosta; species Eurosta solidaginis. The sequence goes on from JARSSU010022680.1 coordinate 35,886, forward strand.
AAATCTAAAGCAGACAGGAGCTACATATGATCCATCAAACAGGAATGACGTGGACAGTGGCGCGGGGCTGTAAAATTTCTAAAATTATGTGCAAATCCTACGATATTAGACTCACAAAGTGGCACATATTTCTGAAAAGTGAAGACTTGAGGCTCACGATGCGCACACTTACTGGACACTGCCTTCTGGTGTCACATGCTTATAAGTTAGGCCTCGTCAGTAACGGCAGATGTAGGAAGTGCCAGCTGAAGGAAGAAACGGTTGAGCACGTTCTGTGTCCGTGTCCTGTGCTCGCCCGATGAAGGCACCAGCTTTTAGGGGCAGCCGACTAAATCAGCGTGAAGCTGTCATTATCTGCACAGAGCTTCCTTTTATTTTAACCTCCGGTTATGGCTTCCCAGACTATACTGACAACTGTTTATATATCATCTATCGTGGATCTTTATTTTCGAAATTTAAACTGACTATTTGACAAGCCACCTCGTTTTCCAGGGTCTGCTGCAGACGTTCACTAATAATACGCTCGATAATCTTTCCTATCGAGTCCAACATACAAAGTGGCCTGTATGAGGATTGCTGGTCGGCATCTTACTAGGTTTGAGCAAAATGATCAGGCTTTGACGCTTCCATGAGCGGGGAAGACGACTTCTTGCATACAGGCGTCCGTAAATAATGATGTTCTAGATCTTATAGGGAATTTAAGGGCTATATTTGGCACTCCATCCGACTTATTACCTGTAACTCGTATATGTTGCATCCAATACCTCCTGCTCTGTTATTCGTAGGATTTCCATACCTTCGAGGTCCTCGCTTTGATAGGAATAGTAATCTTGTGTCGTACAAAGAGTTTCGATGATTCTTCTCGAGACATTTAGGTTTGCTCTGATTTCTGCCCTTTAATTTTAGCCATCACCGTTCTGTAAGCCAATCCCCCACGGATCAACGTCGGAACTCTCCATTAGTTCTTTCTTGCTCCTTTTATACCATGTTTATCGCTGTTCTTTGGGCTTTGTAACCTAACCTAACTCCGTCGCTCGGCTTGAACATCACGCCAACTGCTCGCCAATTCACAGTTGCACCTGTAATTTTGGGTATTCGTTCACCAAATCACTGTCTATCATCGGTTTTGGTATCAGCCATCCATTCGTCGAATTACAGTTTTCCGTTTATTTTGACAGCTTTTCCACCATCCACCGATTTCATCTTTGCCCGTCCGCTTCTTCTATTGCCTTGAGTCGACGACTAGATGAGTATCTACCACCCATAGACCCGTCAACTTGACTAGCTACAACTCTTCTTTATGGCCAAATCGCCAAATCGCGAGCCTGCAAATCACTGGAGGGCTTGAATGTAGCTGGTAAAGTTTGCATCCTGTCGGATAGCCAAGCAGCGATAAAAGCGCTTTCCTCGCCACACATTAACTCAAAATTATTGGGCTTGTAAGCGACTCATATCACAGGTCATAGGGGTATAGAGGGTAACGAGAAGGCCGACGCAGGGGCTCATCGGAGATGAACGAGGAAATAACCAGTGTCGAAGTAGGCATACCCTTAGCAGTAGCCAAGGGGAATATCCACAGCTTCTACTTGAAGAACGCACAAACAAAGTGGAATAACATCACCACCTGTGCAATATCAAAATCCATTTGGCCAAACTATGATGGAAAGAGGGCGAGAAGTCTTCTGAACAAATCCAGGGCCAACACACGCAAACTGATAGCAGTCTGCACCGGTCACTGGGCAGTAGGTACGCATGCGGAAAAGATGGGCATTCCGTACAACGACTACTGTAGAAGCTGCAAAGATCCAAATGCCAGGGAGACAGTAGAATACTTTATGTGTAAATGCCCGCTCTAGCTAGAGCCCGACTAAGGTTCCTTGGAACCCCGTTTCTAGAAGACCTCAGAGGTTTATCTGTGATAGCAATCCCGAATATAATTAATTATATCAACAACTCTGGATGGTTGTAATACATTGACCGCCAAGTTACATGGCATCAAAACGGCTTTAAATAGCTACTTGGGCGACCAGGGTCGAATCCATTTCACCTACCTACCTACCTACCTACTTTTTTATGGCGTGTGTGTGTGTGTGTGTGTCGTATCTGACGCAAATAGCACCAATAACGATTACTTAACGTGAATTCTTGAAGTACCTTAGAAAGTGATACCTCTATTCGACTCCGGATTGGCTGAGTGCTATACCTTTTCCCTGCAAGCTTTTTACAGTTTCAGTTTTTCAATACAGCGCCTAAGGACTCTTGTTTCCGATTTGAGAGTGATAGCAATATCTAAATAAAATCAACCACTTGTTGAGGTCGCTATCACAATCTGCGCCATCTCACGTTCGTCTGCTTTGCTAGTTTCGTTTATAAGTTCCTATTTTCCATATTTATTTGTAGTTTTACGTGTTAAGACTATTAATATTTGCCCAAACGCTTGACTAAACAAAATCTATTCGAGCTTCAATGGCCGAATACTGGCACACTACTTGGCTGACTAGTAGACTCGACTACTTAACTAGACGGCTGGTGCGCTACATTGCCAAGTTCGTACTGACAATATAAATGGCTAAGTGGTTGCATAAGCTTTTATTGAATATACAAGCACAAGTAGATACTATATCAAACGCATAACGGATAACAACAACAACGTCAGGAACAAGAAACACAGAATAATAACGTAAAGTGAATTGTAGTTATTTCGCACACTTGACTGGTTGTTCAAATGTCCATCCGATCGTATGACCGTTCGCCTGAATGGTTAAGTGGCAGTTTGGCTATCAGAGACAGTGGAGCATTGAGTGTTGGTGCAAGTGCTCAGACAGAAACAAAGTTCATTCAGGTTCCATACCTCTTTCATAATCAAATGGTAAGTGGGATGGAGAGGAGGATCGAAACGCACAAAGTACACAAAACAAAAAAAAAGTGACAGTTACAACAATTCAATGCTCAATCATACATACATACTTAGAAGACTTACTTTGCTATTTTTGTTAAATGATATGAATTATTGCGCAGTTAGTTTTAGAGCTGGTTGTCTGTGAAGGGATTTAGTTTGACAATCACAATCTCACAGCAACAATTAACGTTTATTTAATTGCACAATTTAATACTCTCAGTTCAAAGTGCCTATACAAGTTGGGCGGGTAGTTGCGAAAAGTTGTGACGTCTAGATGTGGTAATAAATCTTAAATTGATTAGGTTTGGCATTTTTAGGCGAACGAGTTTTAAAATTTAATTGAAAAATGTGTATGTATTGGTTGAAAAACTTTACCAAACCCCTCGGACATGAAATTGTAGAAGATTACCGCTATGAAAAGTCCGATGAGTAGGTAAAAGAGGGTGCAGACGGTAGAAGTCCCAATCTGTTTGCGAGAAACCAAAAGGAGACAAAATGGTCATATGATCCATCAAGCAGGAAAGGTGTTGAAGAAAGCGCGTGGTTGGAAAATTTTCAAGATCATGTATGACATTGGACTCACAAAGTTGCTCATATCCCTAAAGGAGGGAAGACTTAAGGCTCACTATAGGACACTACCTTCTGGCGTCACGTGTTTATAAGTCAGGCCTCGTCAGTGACTGTAAATGTGGGAAGCGCGAACCGCAGGAAGAAACGGTTGAACGCGTTGTGTTCGTGTCCTGCGCTCGCGAGGTCAAGGCTTCAGCTACTAGCGGCGGCAGGGCTGCCAGATTTTAAGACAGCAGTTAAGCTAGGTCCTCGAAAACTTCTAGTATTTGCCCAGAGGACAGTTATTCTATAACACAAGTCCTGATGCCTAATTGGGGTCTATCCGTTTGGTCGTCAAACAAATTCCAGCAACACTATGGACACATTCTGTGTGAGGTCTTTCCTGACCGGTTGTGAGGTCTTTGTTGGGTTTTTTAGACTAAAATTGTTTGAGCTACAAAGCTACATGTTCAAAAACAACCCAGAAGCTCTAACTAAAAAATTAGAAATTTTTGTAAAATTTTCTCGAATCGTTGATTGATCGAAAAATTTTTGGAGTATTGGTTTGCACAGTTTTAGTTACAAAGTTCATGGAAGCTTTTCTTAAATTATCGCAAAAAAAAACAAGTAAGGACGGGACTGTGCCGAAGACTTTATACCTTTCATGAATGGGGCTGAACAATAATCTTATCCCGTTCGTAATCTCCAAATAATAGGATGTATAAGATAAGAATTATATAGTGAACAGATGTAGATACATAAACGATTTTTAAGATAAATATAAAATAAAAAATGGCAAAAAACCCCCTTATCTGAACGATCGGTTGTATGGGATATATATTATATATAGCTCCGATCGAAATGATTTTTTACAGGAAATCGTCTTTGATATATTAGAATATATATCACCAAGTTTAACGTTTTTATATCGGAAATTAAGGGAGAAATTGCCAAAAATCTTTCTATCTGAACGATCGGTTGTATGGGATATATACTAGATATAGTTTCGATCAAAATGATTTTTTAGAAAATCTTCTATGATATATGACAAAATATATCACCGAGTTTCACGTTTATACTTTCTAAATTGCGGCAGGAATGACCAAAATCGTCTTATCTGAACGATCGGTTGTATGGGAGATATATGTTATAGTGGTCCGATCCTACCGTATCCAACAAATGTCTTATATAATACAAAAATACATCCTTGTGCCAAATTTCATTGAAATATCTCAAAATTTGAGGGACTAGTTTGCGTTCAAACAGACGGACGGACAGACGGACATGGCTATATCAACTCAGTTCGTCGCCCTGATCAATTCGGTATACTTAATGGTGAATCTATCTTCTATATTTCTCAACGTTACAAACATCGGACCAAAGTTAATATACCATTTCATGTTCATGAAAGGTATAAAAATAGTTTAGTGGACGAAATGTTCGCTGCTGTATATCTTATGTAGATTCTGAATATAAGTTAGTCGGAGCACGAATACAAATTTCCTAAATAGCGTATTTTTCAAGACCTTTTCTTTATTACGTTACCATGTCCTAAATATTAGCCGAATCGATCATTACGCCATCTAGTGGATATTCCCTTCCTCACTTTGCACTGTTGCTTCAAGTGCCCCTAAAACCATACTTGCAACAGGCAGCGCAAAACAGCTGTGCAAGCATATGCGGACTATAAACAGCCAACACTATTTCATCAAAAAAAATGCTATGCTTCACGACAGTTTTATGTGCTTAGCTATTTGAATACAGGTTTGGTAAAATTATAAACAATATGATTGCCAACACAATACGGCCCCGGCCGCTTATTATATTACCGTAACTCAAATGTTTCATTCTACTTCTTACTACAACTACCTTGTTCGACCACAGCTGTTAGGCTATTCGCAGACCGTTTGCCTAACTATCTAGAGTAAGGGTGTAGAAGTGCGTGTTTTTTTTTCAAAGAATTTTTATTATTATTTTATTTGTTCAGAAAGCAGAACGTTCTCTAAAATATTGTATCCAACTCACTGTGCTGTAAAAAATACCGATTTGACATAATAACCTGAAATTACGTATTTCACAAGCTAGTTGAGAATTACAAGCGCACTCAAAGGCCAATGAAAGAAACGAAAGAAAATCTTCACAGCTTAAGTCTTTGAAACTTCAACTATTGCCGCCTAACGGTCCTCTCGCCCAGATGTAGTATCCGATACTGAAAAGCCATATCTTCTCTGATCTGGAGCGGAAAACTTTTTCACGGTTTGCGGGTGTGTCTTTGTTCGTAACACATAAATACCGAGGTTTTATTCATTGCAAATCCTAAATCGTGGGATCACTACTTGACATTTGATTATGTGAGTGCCACTTCAGCCTTTCAAAGAACCCATTTCATAATTGTGATCGGGTTTTAAACTCCATATATCCCAAGTTTGAAGTACCTAGCTCACCAGGAAATTACTGCTAAACTATTGAACTCTTCTCTTTTTTCTGCATTGTTATCATATAGTTTATAGTATCCAGCTTACCGAGTAGTTATTTCAAGATTCTCCAAAGTCTTCTTAATATTCTGTACCCACTCTATCATAAAAACTCACAGCTATAACAAAATTTGTATTTACTCTGACAGTCAGGCTGCACTAAAAGCACTTGTATCAGTCTCTTACATGAGAGACTGGACAGTAGAGAAGTGCCGCAAATCTCTTACCGAGATCGCTGAGCAAACTTCCCTTAGTCTGCTATGGGTGCCTGGACACTCGGATATACCGGGCAATGAGATGGCTGACGAACTTTGCAAGAGAGGGCACATCCGTTCCGCTTTCGTCACCCTAGAAGGAATTGAGCATGCCGCTTACTACCTGTAAGCTCACTTTGAAAGGGATTTTCCTTAGGGAAGCGGGTGTGAGATGGAGCCATCTTGAATCCTGCTATCACACAAAGCTTGTGTGGTTTGATTGGGACACGAGACGCACGAGAAGTCTCCTTCTTCTTGGAAGGGGGGTCATATATCTGGTGGTTGGACTTATAACCTGCCACATAGCAATCGGGAGGCATACACAAAGGCATGGGTGCTCCCTATAATGATTACTGAAGGAGCTGCAAAGACGAAGAGGAGATAGAAAAAGTCGAGCGTTTTCTGTGCGATTGTCTTGCGCTTTGGTACAAGAGGAAGAAATCTCTGAAATCTCCCTTCTTTGATGATCTTTGTGATCTCTCTGGAAATTCCTGACGTGCGCTAAATCCACCTGTTTGTTTTAGTTGAGGAGAGATCCATGTGGTATTACAACGGGACCTTTATGGGCCTAAGTGCACTAGTGCTCGCACCGGTGGCCACTCTAATCTAACTTAACCTAACCCATGATAAAGACTCACATATTCTAAAGATTCAAGTAATACTACTATGTTTCGGCTTAGTATTTTAAAATATTTTTGCTTTATCTATAAGAACTCACCTCTATGCAGTTTTTCTTCGCAATTACGCTTCACAACACGGCATTTAGGAGCACTTAAGGCCAGATGCTTGAACAATTTGCATACATTAAATTAGCATAAAAAGTTTTCAACTTAAAACCCATAAAAAGTATCACACACTGTTTGCATAAATGCTGAAAAGAAAGAATAAATGGGGGAAAAGTATTTTTTTTTATAAAAAAACACTCAACTAACAAAACGAGTTTGAAAGAAATGAATCCTCAAACACAACCAAAAATAATTTGGATAACACACATTTAAATATGTATAGAAATACACATATGACATACATATGTATATACTTGGGTACAGTTTCAAAAAAGGATAATGAATGCATATATGTAGCTAAGTTTTTTATGAATTAAATCACAAATACCCTGCCATATGTAACTTAAGCTAAGAGGAAAGGTAGAACGCTTCACAACAACGACACGCAAGAATGCTTAGGATCAATAGCGAATAGCGAACAATATGACGACAACTAAACGAATTTGTTGGAGATGAACGTAGAAGGCAAAAAGCAGTACCTATTTGTTACGAGGTTTTATAGAACACGTGTACATACTTACTCATACCATTTATATGGGGTATACATTTAATAAGAAAGCTACATATCTCAGAGTGCGTGTCACTTGAGGATGTGTAAGCCGTCAAAAAAAATATATGTATATATAATAGTTCGGACAAAAATATAGCAGAATATATTCTAAATATATTATGGTAGTTCAGGATTTTGTGCAAATGGGTTGTAGCATTATTATACTCAGCTGAGCAGAGCTTACAGAGTATATTAATTTTGTTCGCATAACGGTACCCCGTAACGGCATAAACTAATCGAGATAGATATAGACACAAAATGATTTGGGCGAAAAAAGAAATTAATTTAGCTATTTCCGTCCGTCCGTCCGTCTGTCCGTAAACACGATCGATATTTAAAATGAATGAAATCGGACTATAACCACGCCCACTTTTTCGATGTCGAAAATTTCGAAAAACCGAAAAAGTGCGATAATTCATTACCAAAGACGGATAAAGCGATGAAACTTGGTAGGTGCGTTGACCTTATGACGCAAAACAGAAAATTAGTAAATTTTGGACAAAGTGGCACCGCCCACTTTTAAAAGAAGGTAATTTAAAAGTTTTGCAAGCTGTAATTTCGCAGTCGTTGAAGATATCATGATGCAAATTCGTATGACGAACACGCCCACTTTATTTTTTAAAGTCAAATTTTAACAAAAAATTTAATATCTTTACAGTATATAAATAAATTAAATCTCCTGCCCAAAGATTGGTTTGTCTACACTCAAAAAGTGAGCCTCGCTTCCTCTCCTCTCACTCTATTCAATTCTTGTCCATTTTCATTCTCCATTTTTCATCTCTTTCCTGCCATCCCTTATCCATTAATCTCCTTACCGCTCGCACTCTCACTCCAACTCTGACTCCTACTTTCACTTCTACTTCACTCCCACTTTCCCTCCCACTCTCACTCCTACTCTCACTTCAACTTTCACTCCAACTCTCAATTCCACTCCACTGCACCTACACTCATATATGGAATCTCTAATAAATTGTTTATACCTTCTTCAAATAATTGCGAAGATAAAGCGAATTTGCATTTTTCCGAATAACGGGCGTGGCAAAGCTTACTTTTCCAGAAATCTCTTTTCTAAACGATGTTTGAACCATACCGAACAAAACAAAAAAAATTATCGAAATCGGTCAAGCCGTTTTTGAGTTTTAGCGAGACTAACGCACAGCAATTCAAACTGAAAAAATTTAAGTGTAATGCACTTTTCTAATAAAGTTAATAAAAATACTCATATGGATAAAAAGAGCATCAACAATTACATTCTACGAAAATTTTCATGCCCTGATCCCTTACAACAACTTAAGCGACGAGCTGCAGCGAGTTAGGGTTAGAATATAACCGTGACAGGTATACCTGACGTAAGACGCGACTAAAATATTCAAATGTTGTTAAGGGGTTGTGTAGCGTAACCCTTTCAAGAAGTTTTCAGGGCAATTATAGCTTTTCCAAACCAATTGTCACCTCACTTACCCGTGTCGACTCCTGTTTCTTTGGCAGCCGAGGATCTGGCGATCCCAAGTTCCTCATGGAACTGGTGGGTTGGGGCGAGATGACCTAGAAGTTTAATTTGGTCATATTAAATCGTTCCCGAGATGGTACAAGCCTGACCCAAATGGTGTTTGTTACCGGAAAGTACCGGATCTATATATTCGGAAAAGGACCATCAATATCAACGAACTCTTGAAAGAACAGTGGCCGTGGAACTAAGAAATCTGCGTTATACGATCACGGAAAAACCAATTTCACTCAAAATACAAATATGAATCTGTCAAACGATTTATAAAAATTTGAATAAAACATGGATCTTATAAACACGCATGTTCACTAGTTAACATATGTTACTCAAAGGATTCACCTTTTCAAAGCTATTGCGATTTAAAAAATGGATTTCGATTACGGATCATATAACACGATACAGGTCCTGCTTATTTATGTATCCTAATCTTACTATATAGTGAATGTAATAACATAACATAACTGGTATATATAGGAACGATTTGCTCCCATCCCTTTTAAAATTTGGTTTGGCGACAAAACAGTTTCAGCGTCCTGCCTTCTTCGGTGACATTTTTCGTAATTAACAAATTTGGTTTGAAGACTGTTTTTTCTACTGAAAAAAAAATACACGGAAGATGGCACAACGCCGAAACTGGTTTGTCTCCAACCAAAATTTGAGAAAGGTAGACGGAAATTCGTTCCAATTGTTTTGTTGTACATAATTTAAACTGCCCTATTCTCATGCTGTACACACTTTTTTCAACTTTCCTTTACAAAAAAAAACACGAACTTGGCTTGTGATTTTTTTCGTTAGTGGAATCCTCCACGATGCCATACATAAAATAATATTAATCTGTATTGAAGGGAAGTTATTGCAAAATCTATTGAAACTTCAAGTAAAGTCAGTTGGCAGCATAAAATAAGAACAGCTACAAATTGAAATATGGTGGTTCAAAAACTTCGATAAGCACAAAAAGATATGATGGCTTAGAAGTGCATATGCTACCGAAAGTTGCTTTAAGTTGCCAAGAGGTTGAAAGAAGTAAATTATGTTGGGGAGTAAAGCACGTAATGCAAATAGTGAAGAAGCAGCAAATAGGCGTGAGAATACACGAAGAACGTAAAAAGTTGAAGATAAGACGATGCCAAAGGAACAATCACGAAAAAAAGAAGAAAAAAATGAGAATGTAGCACACATATCAGAAGAAAAGGAAAAACAGTCAAGAAAGTGCATGATGATGCGATATAATGAGAAAACAAATAACAAATAAAATAAAGCGAATTGAACTGCAACTAAAAACCAAATGACAAGCAAAAGTAAACATTAGAAGTACAAACAATAACAAAAATTTGAAAGGAGTGTCAAAACTAGAATCGAAAATCATAGAAAACAAGTGAAGGTGTTCAAGTTCGGGTGTAACCGAACATTATATACTCAGCGTGAGCTTCAATTGTACATTTAATTTCATATAAATTACTTTTCTACATAACACGTGGCACCGACCGTTTAAAAAAAATTTCTCCTCATTTCCTCTTACAATAAAACTTGATAAGTGAAATATCATTGATTCGAAACTATTTTTTGCTAAGTTATAGCTTATTTTTCTAGTCTACGACCCTTTTAAACTTGTTTTATATCTAAGTTGCCGTGGGCTTTAACCGATCCCGTCCATTTTTACTAGAAATATTTTCTGCTATAAGGAAAATATGTGTACACAATTTCATTACTAATTATTTTTGTTAAAAAGTTACAATTTCATTACGATATGTTTGTTTTTCTTCGAGTTATGGCTCCCGAAACATAGAAAATTGCTTAGTGATAAAAGGGGCGGTGCCACACCCATTTTCAAAAATTTTAATGTTTTCCAATTTAATGTTATAATTCAATACGGAAAGTAAAATTCTATTGATACAAACCTCTTTTTCGCTAAGATATATCTTATTATTTTCGTCCACGACCCTTTTAAAAATCTTTTATATAAAAGTGGGCGTGGTCTTTAACCGTTCTCGTCCATATTTCTAGAAATATTTCCTGCTTTAGGGAAAATTTGTAGTATTTTATTATGATCCGTTAATTTTTCTTCGAGTTATGACTCCCGAAACATAGAAAATTGCTTAGTCATAAAAAGGGCGGTGCCAGAAGTTTTTCTATCTATTGCTTTGGGGAAAATGTGTAGTATTTTATTATGATCCGTTAATTTTTCTTCGAGTTATGACTCCCGAAACATAGAAAATTGCTTAGTCATAAAAGGGGCGGTGCCAGAAGTTTTTCCTATCTATTGTTATAAATCCACTTGGGAAATGAAATACCATTGATTATAAAGCTCTTTTTTGCAAAGATATAGCTTATTTTATTCGTCCACTACCCTTTTAAAATCTTTTATATAAACGTGGGCGTGGGCCTTAACCGATTTCGTTAGTTTTTCTTCAAAGCATTCCTTATAGTAAAGGCAATCTCTCTGCCGAATTTTGTTACGATAGGTTTAACGGTTTTCGATTTATGATTGATAATATTTGTAAAATTGATTTTATCACAAGTGGGCGGTGCCACGCCCATTAAATAATTTTTATCAAGTCTCAATATCAGCCCACATGTCAAATTTCAACATTCTAGGTGTATTATTTACTAAATAATCAGGTTTTTTGTTGTTATCGTGTTAACGGACAGACGGGCGGACGGACGGACGGACGGACGGACAGACGGACATGGCTCAATCAAATTTTTTTTCGATACTGATGATTTTGATATATGGAAGTCTATATCTATCTCGACTCCTTTATACCTGTACAACCAACCGTTATCCAATCAAAGTTATAATACTCTGTGTGCAAAGCACGCTGAGTATAAATACAAAATGTGTAGCATGAATACGGAAATAATGAAAAAAATGTGTAGAAAAAGGATACGTGACAACGCTTTTCGTATAAGCAAAACAAACTTTTTCCAACAGAAAGTGGAATTTGTGTGGCAAATCAAATAACTTTACAAGAATATAAAAGAAATAAAAAGCGAAAACTTTGAATTTAAAGTTTTAACGCAATAAAAGTAAGACTACGATATAACAAAAAGTACTACTGAACTTTACAAAATGTAATTTTATTACAAAATACTACAAAACGTGAATACGACAAAACGTTTGTAAGTAAATGGTGCTGAGAGCCAGACGAAGTAGAGTGGCAGGTGAAACACGCACAAAACAAGTAATGTGCAGGTTTTACACCGCAAGAAATTACGCTAGTATATCTGGAGGGTTACATACTCCCCCATAAAGGAGATAAATCAAATACTGAACAAACAGTGTCTGTTGAATACCCTTGAGCATTCCAACAGACATCTGATTGAAGAAGCCCCGCCTTACAGGAGCTTAAGAAGTCAACTCCGTAAGCATTATGAAGAAATGCGGCTTAACTTAAGAAGTCAGCAGTATGAAGAAAAGGAGCATGAAAAGGCTCTCAGATACATCCACAAAAAGCCGTCAGACTACTATGCCAGGGACTGCCCAGTGAACCTCGTTCTTAAAGACAAATGCTCTAATATCGCAATCGTGGAAAGCAACTTCTCCAGGGAGACGCACGTCACTCTAGCGCAACTTCCATACGGATACTATATTACTCTTACCAATCCTGAATCAACCGATATATATAATGTATGTACTGCTTGTATTGTGTTCCCACATGACACGAACCATTTTTTCAGTTACAATGTGGAACCAACGCCTCAAACACACTTATCTCTCTGGTTCAACCCTGTTGACACTGCAAGTTTCCTCGTACTCCCGTTAGTGGACATTGATGACAATTAGTGAGTGGTCGCACTTAATGGATGTGGTGAACCACTGCTACAACAAAAACAACGCTATTAAAATCAACAAATCGGGTTTGCTGTAAACTTGATCGCATTAATGATAATTCAACCGAGTCTTTGGTCAAGAGAGCACGTTTGTTTAGTCAATTCAACAGAAGAAAAACTGTTGGTATCAAGTTAACAATAGCTGTTTTTTAAACATGTATATACATATACACTTAAACTTTATATGGACTTCTAAATTGCATTATTCTCAGTTGCAACTCAAATGTGTCACTCCATTTAATCTCTACAGTATTCCCCACTTCTATGACCGAAAGTGTGTGTGTCCACGATTCATCGCAACCAATTCAGCTATAGGTAATACACTATGACCAACAGAGGTGGCGTATCTCCGCTATTAAGCACAACCCATTTTTAAGTGAGTTCAATAATTGCCGCTATATGGGTCTTCTGACGTACACGTACATGTAAACAAAATACAGCTATTATTCTGTAAAAATGACAGATTCCAAGTCAATTTAACTCATTTCTCTGTTAGAAAAACTAATTTTATCAGTCATTTCAGCAGTGAACAACTAACTGTCAACGCAAAAGCAGCAGCGAATTTTAAGGAGAAGCTTACGCTCACGGCGCTCACTAGTTTGTTCTTATGACCATGGTGCCAGAGAAATCTGTCATATCAACAGCCTTCACTGTTAATTCTAATTTAGACGTAAATATGTTATTTTAACAGTTTTCATTGGTATTCTTGGAGTGACAGTTACAAATGTTAAGTTAACAGAGCTGTTAACAGCTATAGTTTACGTATGATGAAACAATTTTTTTTTCTTTGACTGTTGAAAGGTCAAATCAGAATCAAAGATGTGGTGCGAAGTTTGTTTTACAGTTATCTGCAATGTATTGAAATTTACAGAGATTTCCGTTGAATTTTCCAGTAATTCGATTAATTTGTTAGCTTTTTTCTTTCAGTTTACTTGCTTTACAAAAGAGCTGCTTAACGTAGTTGCGCTCACGATAAAGTGAGTAAGTAGTGCTTTACGAGGGTGAAGAAAGTCACTACAAAAGGATTGTGGCAGTAATTTGCTGGAAACTAAGAAACGCGTCTTTTTGCATTGATAAGACGCACGTTCAAGAAGAGATATAAGCAAAATCAGCAGAAAAGGGAAACTTGCCAGATTTTTAGGAGTGATTTCCTTGCAAATTATTAAAAACGTATTCAAAATTGAAATATTTTTACAAAATTATAACATACGTGCAATTATATGCAAAAAATGCTTGTGGTTAGGATGCGGGGTCCCTACACAGTCCCGGAACTGCTCCCTTGGTAGCGGTGATTCTGTTTTTCAAGTATTACATAGAACCGATTGCCGTGATAATATATACCCCTACGGCCTCACGGCCAATCTGGATCCATTCGGGATCAGGTTCACAAAACTCCCGACCCATATTAATTCCCTTGAGGGAATATACCAAGTGGTGAATATGACAACGCGAGCGACAACCGGCGAATAATAGTTTATCCTACCAGGAATGAATTCGAAGTTAATCCGAATGCTTGAGTATCCGTAATTCACAAGCTTATATCCCGCGTTACAGAATAGATTCAGCATTGGTTTTAGTGCTAGTGCAGGCACACTGCTTCTAGCTGCACTAACCCCACAATTTAGACAGCGGCAGAAGTGTCTGCAGCTGTCCACCAGACCAGGATGACAAAGAAAAGATTCGGTTGAGCATCACATCGTACAGCCAGCGTTCAACACCTAATGAAAGACCCCTGCGTTGCCAATTGCTCCTCGACAGTAGTTTAAGGCAACCGAAGGCACGCCAGCCTTGCCCTGCACACTAAGCTGTCATGACAGTTTGCTGTCAAGAATAATCGCAAGAGCGTGGTCTAAATTCAGGAATCTTGTGCCTCCGCATATGTAAACAAAACAAGCTCCGTTCCCTCGTAAAATGTCCCTCAAACTATTTTTAAATTGGCAAGAATTGCCAATAGGCCATGACTTTGCAGCTTCTACCTTCTAAGTTCTGAAGTTGGTCGTACACAACCACGGTTCATAGCAGGAGAGAAAAAAACACCAATTTCTGCCCTTGCTTACCTCTGTTTCAACGCCCGCTGGTAGGACGTCAACGTCAAAAAGTGACCCAGTTTGAATGCAGAGCTATTTCTAAAGATCTGCCCTTGCAATAGGCGTGTGGCGATGCCGAAACCGCTGCTACTTACGTAAAGTTCAACCAAGCATTCCAGCAAATATTAAAAGGAACGATTTAATCTGATTGGTCTAAAATCGGGACAAGCCGACTTTGAATTGAAGGTGAAACGGACCATATTTTAAAACCTGGGGACATAGCCCACATCCGACAGTTGTCGTAGATTAGAGCCAGGCATGCTCCCCGAAAATTTCTTACGTTGCAAAGGAATTATTCCATACGGTTTCGGCGATATGTAAAGCTTATCATAGTTAATGGCCTATTCAGTTTGCTTTTCCCCAAAGGTGGATGCATGGCACTCCTCTTGGGTACGCATTCAGCAGGAGTATTGCAGATTTCTGCGCAACTGGGACATCCGAAAAACGAGTATCCATTGGAAACCTAAGAGATTCCTCAATGCCTAGCTCCCAGACTCATCGCTTACGTACCCCACTAAAGTAGGACCCCTCGATAGGATCTCGCATCCTTCCAAAATACCATCAAACTCGGCTTTGCTCTCCTAATCTCCGATTTTGTAATAAATACCCAACACTACCTGTACAGCTCCCAGTCTGAGGGTAAAACCCAACTCTTTGGGAAGGAATCAGGGAGACGATTGTCGTTTTACATTTCCATGTACACGTCAAATTACAAATCCGACTAAAGTGAAGAAGAGCATAAAACGAAACCACAATTCATAGCTCACAATATTCTAACATAAAAGTGTTAGTGAGGCATTATAAACACAAATTTCCTCTCAAATATCTATATAAACATGAATTCCTAAAATATTTATTGTAGAGTTTTACGCAAACAAAAATGACCGGAAATTAGTTGTCGTTCTTTATTTGTAATTCTGCAACCAAATGAAAGACAACTTTAGCAGCATGTCCGACATACAATTACTATAATAAGTATACAAATATTTACAGAGAAGCCTCTACCAGCTGGCACTTCCTTTGGGCGAACTTTTTTTTCTGCACCAATTAGTTAAGGCAATTATCTCGATAGCACAACATCTAAAAGTGTGTCCAAGTGTAAGAAAATCCTAAAAAGAATCAGGATAGGGCGAAGCATACATCTATATTGGGTTTCAGGACATATAGGAACAGATGAAAATGTAAAAGCGATGACGAAGATGAGCTACCTAAAAAGAGGGCATCCCTCCAAGCTTGTGGACTGGGTAAGATTAAGGGAAGGCTGCACATGACCGAACAAGCAGGAATGGCGTGAGCACAAGCGCGAAGCCGTAACGTGTCGAAGATCATGCGCAGATCTTACAAACTTAGACTAGCAACGTTACTCTTATCATTGAAAAGAGAGACCTGTAGGCTCATGACGGATGTTTTTTATAACGGACGAAGTTATTTTATAACATGACCCATATGTAAACCCATATGCTAGCACTATGGACTAATTCAGTCTATGTGAGGTCATCACCGACCGGCCAGTTCAACCTAACCTAATAAGCTTCTTATCTCATGGACATTAAGATTTATTTTAATAATCGATCAACCAAAAACGAAGTGGACATGAACCCCCATGGGCGGAGTTTAGGTTACAATTAGAGCGCTTGATAGTCGACTATTCGAATAACCGATTAGTCGATTAGCTAAAGTTATTTATATATATAAAATAATCATCACTAATCGACTAGTTGTTTGCATTCGACTAGTGACAAATTCGACAACTCTAATAGTTTTTTTTATAATTTTCCAATGAATTTTGTTATTGCATCTCCCGTACACTAACGGATCTAGAAAGGAAACTCTATAACCAGCTTCGTTTTGAGAAACTAATTTTGCAGCAATTAAATGTTTTTCAACTTGAAAAAAAATTATTTATGAAACCGTCAGTATTCGGATAATGTTGTTGTTGTTGTGTTAACGATGTTGATGGTCCTTTGTCGGATATAGATCCTGTACGTTCCGGTAACAAAGCACCATATCGGGAACGATTAGTACGACCACATTAAACCTTCTAGGCCATCCCACCCTCCAGCTCCTAGTCCATGAGGAACTTTGGGTCGCCAGAGTATTCTGATAATGACAGTCGATTGTGTGTGGTATGTTGAAATCGAATACCAGCTAGTCGATTACCAATCATAGCCAAAGTTGCTACTCGACTAGTCGACTAGCCGATTAACAAAATAATCCATTGTAAACAAGATCGCTAGTCAGGGTATAAGAGAAGTCAACGAAATATTTGTTAGAAATTGATGTGCCCAGATTCGATGAGCGTCACCTTAAAAGGGCGCGCTCTTAACCGGACAAAAGTTGACTACACACCGTCAGTCCGTTCAAGGAAGGTTTCACTGTATATAACGGTAAGTACGTATATATTTTCACTTAATAAGAACCATTTTACCGGAAAAAGACTGAATAAATCATAGCAACTCTGTCAAAACAGAGATGGGTGAACAACATTGTAGCAATAACGAGAGCACAAGGGAAGAGTGAAAAAAAGGAATTTGAAAGCATATCCCCTGTAAAACGAAGTGTAAGAGTAAATGAAGTGCAATAATGTCCAGACTTAACTGGCAGCTAACCGGATTTGGCGATGGTTCTACATAACCGAAAGTATCCACATTAAATTGATGAAGTATGGCAAAACATTTGACAGGCAAATAGATGAAAGGTGTGTTAAAGATGGATTCACAGTTTGAATTTGGAACGTCGCAATTCAATTACAGCTACTGCCTGCTCACTTCACACGACTGTCATGATTGTTTGTTGTCATTTGTAAGCTAAAAGCTTTCAATTTGAAATGGCTGATAAGAGTTTGCGAAATATTTCAATAATATTTTGTGCTATTATTTTCAATATTGCATCAATCACAGATAAATCAATTTTATTTGTTTGTGTGAATTGTTTATACGACTGTTTGTTGCTGTTGTTGTATTTGGAGCGCCATGTATCCAAAGCTTGAAAGGAAACAGCGGTTTGAAGTTAGTAATGTGTAAATATCATGACGGAACTCAGCGGTAGTAGGAAGCTTTGGGTGTATGTATATGTTTGTACTTATGTAAGAAAATCTAATAAAATTCAGCAACAACAAAAACTTATTTGATTTTCCTGCCACCCATCGTGGATGCCGCTTCCAAATTGCTATTGTAAGTCTATTTTTAGTAGAAGAAAGAAAAAATCGTAGCGTAGCAAATCAAAATGAATCAGTCACTGAGTAGAAAGATATAAATCGTGCGCTGTTAAGTAAACCCGGGTACAATGTCATAAATAAATATGATTTATGATAGAATGCACAAATATAAAAGGATCGTGTAGAAAACATACTACATAACAGAAGACTAGAAAATAGAAGGAAGTGTTAAAACTGAAAGGAGTGAATGAAGAGTAAGAATTGCGCGCAAAAGATCAAAAAAAAACTTAGAAAAAAGCACAGAAATTCATTTCATTGTAAAATTAACTTAGGGCAAAAGGTAGTAGAAAGACATAATCTGTGCTTGCAATAAAACACGTTATTCTAAAGGAGTACTCAACGGTTTGAGTTGTCAAAGCGTGATTTATTGTTTGCTATATACGAATGCTGCGTTGAAAAGAGGCAAAACGCAAGTACTTGGGGTGAATTAAAAAAAAATATATATATATTTTTTTATGTTTGCTTTACTAAATTTAATAAAAATCAGTAGCTGAAAAGCAAGCCATATTTTACGGTTGCCGTGAAATAAGCTTCCAGAGGCAAGGCTGTGAAGATAGAAATGGAAAGCTAAAATCTATGGAAGGAAAAAAAATTTGTTTCTTGCAAGAACTAAGCTAGTCGATTTGAAGTGGTCTTCTAGAGGTTTTTTCTTCTACTCAAGTACACAGTGTTTAACTTTATATGCTAAAATTGAAACTCTTGCATAAACTGGCAGAAGGAAATTATTATGAAGAACAAGCATATTTACTGAACGTTGTAGTACACAATGTTGGCTACCACTGCTACTCTCACTCCAACTCCTACTCTCACTCCAGCTCTTTCCACTAAAACACTCACTTCCACTCCCACCACAAATCCAACTCTCAGCTCCACTCCAACTCTGACTCCACCTCCCACTCTCACTCCGCCCGCACTCCCACTACAGCGCTCGCACTCCAACTCCCACTTCTCCTCCCATTCTCACTACACTCTAACTCTCACTTGCACTCAAAATGCATCCTACTTATACAAATATGGAATCTCTATAACAAATTTTAGATACCTTCTTCACATAATTGCAGAGATAAGCGAATTCAAATTTTTCCTAATGGTGCCACGCCCAACTGTTCAAAAAATGTTTTCTCCAAAGCATCTCGAACCAATCGAATAGAAAGATATAATTATCGAAATCGGTCAAGCCGTTTTTGTGTTTTAGCGAGACTAAAGTGCAGCAATTCTTTTTTTTACTAAACAAGCGCGGGTATATTTAGGTGTCCGATTAGACATTTGTCGGAACCGGCCGGATCGGGCCACTAATAACATATTGTAACGAATTTACTTGCAAATCCTCTTACTTGCAATCCTCTGCTAAGTTCGAATCACTAAACTGTTGAATAAATAACTCCAATTTGTAATAATGCAAAATGGCCTTTATTAAAGTACTTCACAATAACACTCAAACTGTGCAACGAATAGCTTGCTTAATAACCAAACTGATTGATAGCTCAAATCAAACTGAATTCCAGCGCCTCTACAATTGTCGCCTTTTATACTCTTGGATTTCAACGTTCGCATCTTCTAGGCGCTTCCAGAATCTACTAGTCCAGCAGCTCTCAAACTTCTCAGCTGTAACTACAATTGCACAATTTTATAGTTTTTCTTATTGCATACCAATATACATCACTTATAGGAGTATCTCAGATATATGCATGTGTTTGTGCATTGACTCTCCGCTGCCCGTATACGTACATGGTACATATGTGTAGACGCAATTATTGTTTCGTTTATGTAGATACATAATGAATAAAATAAATATAAGGCGCGATAACCTCCGAAGAGATCTAAGGCCGAGCTTCTCTTCCAATTTGCGTCGTGCTCCTCTTGTTTTTCCCTACAAATTGGCCGGACGGGACCTACATGTTTTATGCCGACTCCGAACGGCATCTGCAAGGCAGATGAGTTTTCACTGAGAGCTTTTCATGGCAGAAATACACCCGGAGCGCTTGCCAAACACTGCCGTAGATACATAATGATTGAAGTATTTATGTGAATTCGCGT
This sequence comes from Eurosta solidaginis, assembly GCA_029619165.1. Lineage (NCBI taxonomy): Eukaryota > Metazoa > Arthropoda > Insecta > Diptera > Tephritidae > Eurosta > Eurosta solidaginis. The sequence continues at coordinate 56,076 of JARSSU010022680.1, forward strand.
CACTGCTTAGCATCGGCTTAGAGATAGCAGCACCCCTTAGTTTTGCTAATATTCGTAACAATATGTACCCCAAACAACCGATTTTTCAGAAAAGGGGATTTTTGTCATATCTTCCTCAATTGAGCAGATTGAAGCTTCAAACTTCACCATATGCTTTCGTATATTGCCCATAATGTTGTCTGAAAAAATGGATGAGATCGGTCGTATAGTATAGCATATATCCCCCACAACCAATTGTTCAGATAAGAAGCTTTTCGTAATTACTGCCCCATTTTAACAGCCAGAACCTTCAAATTTCACCGAATGTTTTCGTATACAGCAAATATTGTTATCTGAAAAAAGTTTCCTCAGACTCCCCTTACAGGATATTGATGACAAGTTGTGAGTGATTGGACTTAATGGGAGAGCAACAATGCTACAACAGCATCAACTACTTATACATATTTATGAACCCAACGACTTAACTAAATTTGTATGGACGGTAAGGTCGTCGTTAAATTAAAATAAAATATATCTAAATCTGTAAAATGTATGAAATCATTGCTATTCCAATAATGAAACAGCGCGAAAAATGTCAAAAATCAAAGCACAATAAAAAATTTGCAAGAAAAACACCACAAAGATAAAACAATTAAAATGCGCGAATGTCACTTATACATTCGTTTTGTAAAAATGTATTTCAGATTTTTTTATTCACATAACAAAAAAAATTCTGGGCGCGATATATCTTCGCAGAGATTTAGGCCGCGCTTCTCTTCCAATTTGCATCGCGCTCCTTTTAAGTTTTTCTACAAATTGACGGGACGGGACCTACATGTTTATGCCGACTACGCACGGAATCTGCAAGGCAGCTGAGTTTTCACTAAGAAGCTTTTCATGGCAGAAATAAACTCGGAGTGTTTGCCAAATCACTACCGAGGGACGACCCCACATAAAAAAACTTTTTTATAATTGAATAAGCTTGTTTTTAATTCTTCGATTTTGCCTTTCGCCGGGAATTGTACCCAGGGTCTATGGTGTGGTAGGCGAAGCACGCTATAATCACACCACGGCGGCCGCCGCTTTCTTTCTAAATATTTGCAAGCGCTAAACGACCACACAGCGCAAAAGAGGAACAACTGAGAGACGAATGAGAGCAAGACAAACACAAAAGTCAACAAAAACAAGTAAGAAAGTCTAAGTTCGGGTGAAACCGAGCATTACATACCCAGCTGTGCACTTGAAACTGTTATTTTTGTTTGCTTTGTGTGGTTATAAGGCTGCGCAATAATACATATATGGTTCTATTCTGAACTAATTTTCGTTCAAAAAAAAAGCAAAAAGCATACCACAAATGAACTTGAGCGGGTGAAAATGCAGTTTAACAGTTGTAGTTATGAACAAAATGTTTATGCCAAATTTCGTTCGCATTGAGAGATTTTTTTTTACTTATGGCATTAAAAGTATTTTGGAAAGAGTAGCAAAAAAGGGGCGGGTCATACCCATTTTCAAAATTTGTTTAAGTTTTGTTCTTAGCTCAACCATACCACTACTGAGGTAGACTATCAGTCAAATGTAGTTCAATACCATAGATTATTGCAAACTTTGTTAAGGTTACACCTTTAGGAAAAGTGGGCGTGGTCTTTACCAGATTTTGATTATCTTCACTCAGTCTATATAATTTGGCAAGGATAGTGTCTCTGCCAAATTTGAATGTAATATCTTTAACGGCTTTTGATTTACGGCTTATTAAACTTCCAAATTTTCGTCTTCTAAATGTGGGTGGTGCCACGCCTATATTCCAAAATTTTTGGGTAATTTATGTTTTGCGTCATAAAACCAATCCACCTACTAAATTTCATTAGCTTAGCGGTATTCGTTTTGGAATTATCTCCTTTTTTACATTTTTCTAAATTTTCGATATCAAAAAAGTGGGCGTGGTTATCGTCCGATTTCGCTAATTTTCAATATAAATCTATTACACAGATACAGATAAGCCCGTATACCAATTTGGTGAAGATATCTCAATATTTGCTCATTTTATCGTGTTAACGGACGGACGGACATGGTTAATCAAATTTTTTTTCGATATTGATGATTTTGATCAGAGCTGCTCAACCCCTATACACTTATAGCACTATTATTTTTGTTTTGCCCTGAAGAATAGGCACAGATATAAATTCACACTGTGAATATAAAAAAACATTCCATAGCACACCCATATGCCCTCACATATAAATTCGATTCATATGAAAGTGCCCGAATTTCATAGGAAAGTGCAAAGGAAAAGCACTTCTACATGCAGCCAAGGCACTTCGGTTGATATTCAAATTTGCACTAAAAAATTGACAACAAAAAATTTTCTAAAATTTCAAAAATATTGTAGCATTGAGAAAAATTGTATTTCAAAATTTATTCATTAAGGGGACCATCAAAATTCTTTAAATATTTAAAATAATTTTTTTTAATTTAAAAAGTTTCAGTGTACATATAATTTTGTATATGTAATGTGATTAGCACTTCAATATAAAATTTTTTGAACAGCCCTGATTTTGATGTATGGAAGTCTATATCTATCTCGATTCCTTTATACCTGTACAACCAAGTGTTATCCAATCAAAGTTATAATACCCTGCGTACAAGTACAGCTGAGTATAAAAAGTGCATCACCAAAACAATTTGTTTTAATAAAAGCTTTTGAATTTACATCAACGTTAAACACAATGAAAGGTATAAAACACACAAAATTGGTGGGGAGAGTTGAAAGCATACATGAATGAATGAAATTTCAATTTAACAAAAGCGAATGCAACGTATACAAATTGTAAAAATATGCAAATTGAGTGTAAAACTATAAGACAATAAAACAAAATGTTGTACAGGTAAAAAAAAATATAAACAAAAAGTATTGCGATGCAAAAATTAATTCAAAGTTTCAATTGAAATAGCAATAAAACGTTGCATGCAATTGAAATGAAAAGTGCGCGAAATTCCTTTTTATACTTTTCATGAAAATGAAATGGTATATTAACTTTGTCATGAATCTCAAAATTGTAAGTCCTTAAAGGAAAATAGATTGACCCACCAATAAGTAAACGGAAATGATCCAGGATAAAGAGCTGAGTTGATTTAGCCATGTCCGTCTGTCCATCTGTCCGTTTGTATACAAACTAGTCTCTAATTTTTGAGATATCTTGATAAAATTTGATGAGCGGATATATTTAGGTGTCCGATTTGTCAGAACAGGCCGGATAGCACCACTATAGCATATATCCGCCATACAACCGATTTTTAGGATTTTTGCCATATATCCCTGAAATTACCAGATTGACGCTTCAAACTTCACCATATACTTTTGTATATTGCACATATTGTTGTCTGAAAAAATGTAAGAGATTGGTCGTATATATAGCAGAGGTCTGCTTTGAGTACTAATAAAATTAGTGAACTTAGTCATGAGCCACAAAATTGTGTCTAAATGTGTACTGAGTCAAGTACAGACAAATACTATGAGTGACTAGCACATAAAATAGAAAATACATTCGAGTGCCCCGCAACACATATGTCCCATACATATATGACATTGTTGAGTATAAACTGAAATCATAGTCGCTTTAACTCAGTAGCATGTGGTTTCGTGTGTAATACACTGTATACTTCGTTTATTATCGGTTTTTCTTTAGCGCTGTATTCAGTTTAGTTTCGTGTACATCGTTGTGTTGCTAGCGTCAGAGGACTGATATGACTATATTCATTTTATTGTACTGTTAGTCATACTGATTCAAATTAGTGTTTTCGTATAACACAGTTGACTTTCTTGCTCAATAATACTGTTTTCACACAGAAACTTAATGATCTCATTTCACCTGCTAATGAAATCGTAAATTTTTTTATTTTCACACAGAAGTAACTGCTCGATTAGTATGAAGGATGAGACAGACAATCATGGCGGAACGATACAAGGTGGGAGCATGGTGACATACCTACAAACAAAAAAAATTCCATGTACTTGTAAATTCGATGGACAAATGTCAAAATCGTACTGCGCCGGTAGTTGATGTATCAAATCAAATAAAAAAGGTTATAATCAGCTGTTCGATGCGGCCACCTTGTATCGTTCCGCCATGCAGACAATGACATTTGCTTTGAAAACTAAGAAACGGAAACGGAAGCGGAACGCTGCCAACAGTTGCATTGTGCTTTTGACTTCATTAGGCATTCGATTTGCTACTAATGAAATAATAATAAATTCGAATTTTGTAGGGAAGATTGAGCTCAATAAGCGTCTTAATGTAGAAAATTGCCTTTATTATTCAATAAGCCGTCTGTGTGAAATTAGTATAAGACAATTGAGTACTGAACTGTTTCGTGGCTTATGAGCGGTTATTCATTTTACGAAGCATGACTATGTAAATGTGTTTTAGTGGATATAAGTGCTTGATATTCTTTGTTTGTATACGCACTAATACTAATTTTTTGGTTAGTCCACTAATAACCTTAAAACATGAATAATTGCAGCTCACTGATATATAGCATATGTCCCCCACAACCGATTGTTCAGATAAGAAGCTTTTCGCAATTACTGCCTTATTTTAACAGCTAGAGGTTTCAAATTTCACCGAATGCCTATACAGCATTCATTGTTGTCTGAAAAAATGGTATATATGGGTGGTATATATAATATATATCCCATACAACTGATTGTTCAGATAAAAGCTTTTCGCAATTTCTGCCCCATTTTAACAGGTAGAACCTCCAAACTTCACGGTCGTATATATAGCATATGTCCCCTAAAACCGATTGTTCATATAAGAAACTTTTCGCAATTTCTACACCATTTTAACAGCTAGAAGCTTAAAATTTCATCAGATACTTACGTTTACGTCATATTATTGAGATAAGTGATACATGATCATAGCTATTTCATGCAGACCACAAAAACCCTGAAACTTTGCATCCTAACACGAAGTACCTACCTATTTTTACTTCCTTTATATTCGGTCGGTTGAATGTTTTTCCGTTTTCTTACAAATCTTGCAATCGATTTTTAAGTAACTTCTCATTGAGCTACAAACGTGGAACTTTACGCATAGGTTAGAACACCGTGACAATGCAACAAAAGGAAAAAAACCTGTTAGGTGGCGCACGGAGCGAAATAATTAGATTTATGTAACTTCTCGATGAGCTAGAGACTTGAAATTTTAAACTTAATTCAGAGGTCGATAACAGCCGATGACACGATACAAAAAGATTGGCTAGGGGGCGCACGGGATGAGATATTTAGAAAAATCGTACGAAACGGTGGGAATCTTGGGATTGATTTTTAGATAATTGATAATATATCGAAATTGATAATATATCGAAATATTTAGATAAGAATTTGGAAATTTGGTGTTTTGAACTTCAGAGACAGGTTAAGACACCATGACAAAGGAACAGAAGGAGAAAAAATTCCGTTAGGTGGCGCACGGATCGAAAAAATTAGATAATAATTTGGAAATTTGAAACCGAGTGTTAAGTAACTTCTCGATGAGCTAGAGGCTAAAAATTTAGAGCTTAATTCAGAGGTCGACGACAGCCGATGACACAATACAAAAAGTTTCGCTAGGGGCGCACAGACTGAGATATTTAGAAAAATCAACCGTAACGGAGGGAATTTTGGGATTGATTTTTATGCAAGTTCTCATTGAGCTACAAGCGCAAAACTTAACAGATAGGTTAAGACACCGAGAAAATGTAAGCTGATTTTTGTCCATTTATATAAAGGAAGTGCTTAACATTTTTTTATTTTATTTTTTTTTATTTTTTTTTATTTTATATTTATCTTAAAAATCGCTTAGGGTTGCACATCTGTTCACTATATATTTCAGATGTTATACAGCCGATTATTTGGATATTACGAATGGGATAAGATTATTGTTCAGCCCCATTCATGAAAGGTATGAAGTCTTCGGCACATTCGAAGACAGTCCCGTTCTTACTTGTTATTTTTACTTTTGTTTCGTTGTTGATTGTTTTTGAATATAAATGCTAGCCAAGGTCATGTGGCACTTTTATAAAGACTTTTCTTTTTTTTAATAGGCGCATTGGTATGCGTTCTGTTGTACATCCACTCAAATTTCAGGCGCCCAACACTACTCATGCAAACATGAATAGAGCAATTAAGACTTGCTTGCGCGATCGTTATGCCATTTTATTGTTTTCCTCCTATATCAAATCCAGTTTTGCATATCGTCCAGGTAATTTTTTGTTGTTCTTGATTTTATATGCCTGTTTGCAATTACGCAGAACGCATTGTGGATGTACTTTACTTGCGCACTAGGGCTGGGTAAAGTGGTGTTGCGTTCTGTTACTGCGCTCGAAATGTTTGCGAAAATAATCCAGATGTGACCCTGAAATTATCCTGTAACTGTGCCGTAATGCGTTCGATTTAGCCCCGAAGTTATCCAGAGGCTGTCCCGAAATTTAAAAATCATCAATCTAAAGTGATCCTAAAACTGATTCGCATTGGTCCCGAAATATTATCGAAATGGTTAAGAAAATAGTCACTAAGTGATACTATAACAGTCCCGAATTGATTTGCGAAATAGTCTCGAAATTATCCTAAAATAATACACAAGTTGGCCCGTGATACCTAAAACAGCCCTTAAGTGATCCGGAAATTGTTCCAAACTAGCCCCGAAATGTTCCGAAAATAGCTCAGAAGTGCCCGGAAATTATCCTGTAACTGTATCGAAATGAGTTATATCAAGCCTCGAAATGATCCAGAAATTGATACCCAAAAAAATTCAAGTGATCCTGAAATGGATCCGAATTTTTCGTCGAAAAGTCTCGAAGTTATTCCTAAAATAAATATAAAACGGGCTCGAACCCACTCGATATAACCTTGATGTGATCCTGAAATTGTAGTAGTCTCGAAAATATCTAGTAGGGGTCCTTTAATTGGTGCAAAATTTCATCATAATAGTTTCGAAATTATTCTTAAAATTATACCCGAAGTGTTTCTGAAATTATCCCTAAATGTTCACGAAACAGCCCCGAAGTAGTGCCAAAATGGTCCAAAAATATACCAAACAACTCCGTCCCCTCTCCCCTCATCGAAGTCCGTAAAGCATGGACAAATGTGTCACTTAGCTCCATATTAGTTCATGTGCATGTGCATCGCCGAGATCAACCAAACTTATGTACCGAATTTTCCTCCATCCCTTTAACGGTCTTGATCGACAGCCAGGCCGCTTTTGAAGCATTAGAAGCCAACATGACAAAGCCTGCGGAGGTGTGGAGCCTCGCGAGCATCTAAAAGGTGTCTCTCCTTGCTCGGCCCCGGGGCACAGCGATATTTATGGGAAAGAATTTGCAGATGAAATTACCAAGAAAGGTCGGAAATGGGCATACGAGAGACGGACAACTCAGTATGACCACCGCTGGGTTATCTCCTGAGGAAAATCCAGGAATATGAGACTTAGCGCAACGGACTTGGTGTGAACCTACCGGGATGATTGAATCTACCGGAATGATTGCATCAATGCTGCGACGGTTGCGCATACCAACAAGCTCCCACTGCAGAAGCTGTCTGGATGAGAAAGAAGAGCAATTGATTCAAAAACTTTTTCTGCCGATGTCTAGGACAGCAAATAAGACGACTCAGATTTCTGGACGCACGATTTTTCGACAATTTGGCGGATTTTTCACTCCTACTTAAGTTAATCAGAGAAAGCAAGTGGTTCGCTGAGGACCACTAGGGAGTTATTTGGTTGGACGAATATGCCGCCACCCGACCTCACTGAGGGCACTTACACTGGACAAAAACTTCCCCGAGTGAAAGTTTGAGAAATTCTCACGCACCCGCCCTTAACCTGACCTAACCTATCCCTCTTCTTTACACTTTGTTTATGATTCCGAGCTAAACATTAGTGAAGTTATGATGAGAGACTTATAGCACACGGTCACTGTTAGTATAGAGTGGAATTTGTCATTCTCCGTAGATTATCTCGGTTGTCATAATTTTCGGTACGTGGTTTCAAAACAGAAAAAGTTCTTCACACTTTCGCATATCAGTCCACATGTGACGTGGAAGTCAAGCTGCGAGTGTACCGATTCTCTTTTTGGTGACGGCAATAAAACATGATACCCAGCATCAACAAATTGACTCACAATTACATTAAAGTAGGGACTTAGGCATCATCGCGTCAGTAATGCAATTGCGTTAGTCCGAAGGAACAACGTCAACGCATTGCTTCAATATACCTTACTTACTTACTTAATTGGCGCTTAACCGTCTAAACGGTTATGGCCGTCCAACAAGGCGCGCCAATCGCTCCTTTGCTCCGCCAACCGGCGCCAATTGGTCACACCAAGAGAGCTTAAATCGTTTTCCACCTGGTCCTTCCAACGGAGTGGGGCCGCCCTCTACCTCTGCTTCCATAGGCGGGTTACGATAGAAACACTTTCTTGGCCGGAGCATCATCTTTCATTCGCATAGCATGGCCTAGCCAGCGCAGCCGCTGCGTTTTAATTCGCTGGACTATGTTGATGTCTGCGTATAGCTCGTACAGCTCATCATTAAATCTTCTTCGGTACTCGCCATCGCCAACGCGTAGAGGTCCATAAATCTTTCGAAGAACTTTTCTCTCGAACACTCCCAAAGCCGCTTCATCTGATGTTGTCATGGTCCATGCTTCTGCCCCATATAGCAGGACGGGTACGATAAGTGACTTGTACAGCATGATTTTCGTTTGCCGAGATAGGAATTTACTTTTCAATTGTCTACATAGTCCAAAGTAGCATTTATTGGCAAGATTGATTCTTCGCTGGATTTCAGTGCTGATGTTGTTGCTAGTGTTGATGCTGGTTCCCAAATAAACGAAGTCTTTTACTATTTCGAAATTATGGCTGCCAACAGTAGCGTGGGTTGCCAAGGCGCGTATGCGCTGACTTTTTGCTCGATGACAGCAGGATCTTCGTTTTGTGCTCATTTACCACCAAACCCATCTTTACCGCTTCTTTTTCCAGTTTGGAGTAAGCAGATGCCAGTATTGCACGCTTTTATAGTATATTGTTCCAGTGCGGTTAAGTTCTGCAGCTAGTATAATTTTCTCCAGCAGCAAATTAAAGAAATCGCATGATAGGGGGTCACCCTGTCTGAAACCTCGTTTAGTTTCGAACGGCTCGGAGAGGTCCTTCCCAATTCTGACTGAGCTGATGGTGTTGCTCAACGTCATTTTGCACAGCCGTATAAGTTTTGCGGGGAAACCAAATTCAGACATAGCGGCATATAGGCAGCTTCTTTTCGTGCTGTCGAAGGCGGCTTTAAAGTCGACGAAGAGGTGATGTGTGTCGATTCTTTTTTCACGGGTTTTTTCCAAGATTTGGCGCATTGTGAAAATCTGGTCGATGGTAGATTTACCAGGCCTGAAGCCGCACTGATAAGGTCCAATCAGCCGGTTCACGGTGGGCTACAATCTTTCGCACAATACACTTGAAAGGTCCTTATATGCGATATTGAGAAGGCTGATTCCACGTTAGTTGGTGCATTTTGCAGTATCCCCCTTCTTGTGGACTGGGCAAAGAACACTTAGATTCCAACCGTCGGGCATGCACTCTTCCGCCCATATTTTGCTAAGAAGCTGCTGCGTGCGCCTTACCAACTCCTCGCCGCCGTACTTGAATAGCTCCGCAGGCAATCCATCAGCACCCACGACCTTGTTATTTTTCAATCTGGTTATTGCTATTCTAACTTCGTCATAATCGGGCGGGGGGACATATATTCCATCATCATCGATTGCGGGATCAGGTTCTTCATCTCTGCGCGCTGAATTGCTGCCTCCATTTAGGAGAACAGAGAAGTGTTCCCATCAGTTACAAGGTCGCCGTTTTCGTTCCTACAGGAGTTTGCCCCGATCTTAAAACCTTCCGTCTGTCGCCGTATTTTTTGGTAAAATTTTCGGGAGTTATTCCTGGTGGCTAGCAGCTCAAGCTCCTCGCACTCACGCCTTTCTGCTTCTGTTTTTTTCTTCCTGAAAAGGCGTCGCGCTCCCTTTTTCAACTCACGATAGCGTTCACACACTCCTCTTGTCGCGCTCGCTTTAACGTAGCCCTGTAGGCAGCGTCTTTTCTTTCAGTTGCAACGCGGCATTCTTTATCGTACCAGTTGTTTTTTCGTGGTCGCCGGTAACCAATTTTTTCCTCGGCGGCAGTACGAAGTGCTTTGGAAATATGCTCCCACTGCTCCTGTATTCCTTCAGGATGAGTTGTGCTCTCAGAGAGCAGCTGTGAGGGTCGAGTTGCGAAATCATTGGCAGTCTGTTGTGATTGAAGCTTTTCGACGTCTAGCTTCCCTTGTGTTTTTTGTTCCTTGGTTTTAGCCGCGTTGAGGCGGGTGCGTATTTTGGCTGCAACGAGATAATGGTCCGAGTCGATGTTAGGTCCTCGGATTGTGAGCACATCTAAAACACTGGAGGCATGCCGTCCGTCTATCACAACGTGATCGATCTGATTGCGAGTATTTCGATCAGGAGACAGCCGTGTAGCTTGATCAGCCTCAGTCCGTTAGGAGAAGTTTCATTGTGTAGGCTGAACTTTCCGACTGTAGGGCCAAAAACACCTTCTTTGCCCACCCTGGCGTTAAAGTCACCAAGCACGACTTTTATATCGTGACGGGGGCAGCGCTCGTATGTATGTGCGTTCTAATTGTTCATAAAAGTGTCTTTCACCTCATCGTCTTTCTCCTCTGTCGGCGCATGGGCGCAGATGAATGATATATTAAAAAAATTTGCTTTTATTCGGATAGCGGCGAGACGTTCGTCCACAGGTGTGAACGCCAGAACTTGGCGACAAAGTCTCTCTGCCACCACGAATCCGACGCCGAAACTGCGCTTATTCGTATGTCACAATTTTTGATCGTCTTTCTTCCTTGCTTCGTCCAACGCATTTCTTGGATGGCGGTGATGTCAGATTTTGCTTTGACGAGGACATCAACCAGCCGGGCATCTGCACCAATCCCATTCCGTCCGCTCCCTGAATGGGATTGGTGCTCCAATATACCAGTGCTTAAGAAATTATGGCATTACCCACCCCATATCGCATATACATAAGTATGTTTGCCTTTTTCGAGAGAAATACTTATTTTGAATAATAATAAAAAGCTATCAAAAGCATAAACACATTGAAATACAATGCATACATTTCTAAAACAGCAACAACAACCGTGCGATGAAAGTAATAGCAAATAAATGAATATGAATAAAAATAAAAGCATTTTTTTGCTCTGTGTGCAAGTTTATGGCACAAAGTAAAATGCAAAGTAGTTGTGTAAATAGTGGCAGTTACGGGAGCAAGAGAAGTGGGGGGTAGAGCTTAAGCTAAAGGGCGTTTATATAAAATAATGCAAACGCAGCGGTCAAAACACGCAAATAAAATATTTTGACAAACAAAAAATTTAATAATGTACATACGTGGTTTTATGTTAATACAGGCGATGGCATACAAAACATGAGATTTATTTCCGAGCGCGCTTTAATAGGATAATACACTCTCTTTTCTTCGGTTGGGGCAGAGTACTTGCTATAAGCTTCGCTAGGTGTGAAGCGATCTTTTTTCATATGCAGAGTAATCGCGAATCACAACTCACGAGATCCAGGAGGGCTAACTGGAGAGAACATTGTGAGAGCGAGCTACTAATTAAAACTCACTTTCTGAACTTTATAGCAGGCTATTAATGCTCACATATAAAGAGAGACTTGCCCACTATTAGAGGTAGAGAAAAAAGCCTAGCAACAAAGCCCACCACTGTCAAGCGAGTGCAATGGGATTTGTCTACTTTCAGTCGCTTCAAGTTACCAGAACCAGATGGGGTCTATCCCTGTATTTTACAGCAGGAAATAAACCATATAGCCCCAGCTTTATCCAACCTTTATAAGGCACTTTTACTGCTCGCCTACATTCCAACAAGGTGAACAGTAGTTAAGGTAGATAGTATGCTAAAAGCAGCGGAGAGAGAAAGGAACGTCGAGAACCTAAACGTAACTTTAAATGAAGAGGAAATAGACGCAATAGCGGAGGTTTCGGAAGTGAAGCAACAGCTTAATAATGCTGTAAGCCTTATAAATAACCATAAAACGCTCTAAACGGGTAAAAAGAAATCATCCGAATGTTAAGTCAGCGGCAAAAAACATATCGTGAGCGCAGTTTCGAAGAAGTTAGAAAATGACAAACAACTCAATGGCACTGCGAGTCTCACATATAAACCTCCAACATAGTAAAGTGACGTCGGCGAGCTACTCCGAACTCTTTAGGTTTAGTTAAAAGCGATTTTAAGGGGTAAGGCCTTATGATTCAATTTTCGGTTTAGAGCGGAACAATATCGGTCATATTGCTTAGGGTATTAGCAGGATCCTTTGCATACATCAAATGCGGCAATGAGTTTGTGGCCGAAAGTTTTATAATAATAATAATAATAATAATAAAAATTTTAAACATGTTTTCCGTGTTAAATTGATTCTTAAAAAGTCAAAAAATTTGAAGTTGACACTGAGTTCATCTCATTATTGCCCCAAATCGCCCTTTCTTCTTCATTTTGTTATTTAGCTTATACCTACATACTTCAACAAGTGTAAGGAGGCTCAATGTATGGTGAAATCAACAACACATACGTCAAACCAGTTCGGTAACCGAATAAGCGAAAGACAGTTGATTTACGACTCACACAATCATACTTCTTGCCAGTACAGCACTGAGTTTGCATTCGTTCGTAGTGCAATGATGTGCGTCATGTAAACGATTTTAGTACTTACTCTTTATGTCAGAGATGGGTTATTTTTTTAAATAGCTATCTTTGTAAAGCTAAATGTACGATTTTTTAAGGATTTTTTTTTCTTTTTATATAAAGAAAAAATTAAAGGCTAAGATGGCAATCCTAAGCTTCACTCTTTCCCTTGGTTGTTGTCCACTCTGTTTGAAACATTTTAGTATCAACAAAACCAAAACAAAACAAGCAAGAAGATCGTATTGGGTTACGATGCAGTTCTTAAATAATTAGGACGCTGGAGCTTTATTATCATTTTATTCAAAAGTAATTTTCCAAATCATTCTAGGGTCCACGAGATTGCTATAAAATTGCAAACAACTTGAAACTAGTTAGAGAACACATAATAATTATATTCACATCAGAATCTCGTTAGATAACTATGGCAAATTTTCTTTGTGAATTTCATGTTTGTCTAGTATTTTTCGAGACATCCTCTAGCATTAGTTATAAAAGAATGTTGTCAGATATCTCATCTTCAAGCCGGTATTTAATTCAGTATCTGCTGGATTTAAGTATAAACTACTTAAGTTTACACGTCACTTTTATTAAACTCTGTTTAAGCGCAGTAAGCACGTTATTATTTTTATTATAAAAGTTCATTTAGCTACTCATGCCTACATTTAGTAGAATATTTTATTTTTATATTCAGCTGAGCAGAGCTTAACTTTGTTCGGATAACGGTAATCCGTAACGGCATAAACTATCGACATAGATATAGACTTCTATATATCAAAATGATCTGGGCGAGAAAAGAAATTTATTTAGCCATGTCCGTCCGTCCGTCCGTCTGTCCGTAAACACGATAACTTGAGTAAATTTTGAGGTGCATTAATGAAATTTGTATTTAAGTTCCTGGGCACTCATCTCAGATCGCTATTTAAAATGAACGAAATCGGACTATAACCACGCCCACTTTTTCGATATCGAAAATTTCGAAAAACCGAAAAAGTGCGATAATTCATTACCAAAGCCGGATAAAGCAATGCAACTTGGTAGGTGGGTTGACCTGATGACGTAGAATAGAATATTAGTAAAATTTTGGACAATGGGCGTGGCACCGCCCACTTTTGAAGGTAATTTGAAAGTTTTGCAAGCCGTAATTTGGCAGTCGTTGAAGATATCATGAGGACATTTGGCAGGAGCATTACTCCTGTTCCTATATGTGTGCTAAATAAAAATTAGCAAAATCGGATGACGAACACGCCCACTTTTTAAAAGAAAAATGTTTTTAAGTCAAATTATAACAAAAAATTTAATATCTTTGCAGTATATTAGTAAATTATGTCACATTCAACTCCAGTAATGATATGGTGCAACAAAATACAAAAATAAAAGAAAATTTCAAAATGGGTGTGGCTCCGCCCTTTTTCATTTAATTTGTCGTAGAATACTTTTAATGCCATAAGTCGAACAAAAATTTACCAAACCTTGTAAATTTGGTAGGGGCATAGATTCTATGATGATAACTGTTTTCTGTGAAAATGGGCGAAATCGGTTGAAGACACACCCAATTTTTATACACAGTCGACCGTCTGTCCTTCCGCTCCGCCGTTAACGCGATAACTTGAGCAAAAATCGATATATCTTTCTGACTTAGTTCACGTACTTACCTGACCTCACTTTATCTTGTTATTAAAAATGGGCGTAATCCGACTATGACCACGCCGTCTTTTTCGATATCGAAAATTTCGAAAAATGAAAAAAATGTCATAATTCTATACCAAATACGAAGAAAGGGATGAAATATGGTGATTTGATTGGTTTTTGACGCAAAATATCAACTTTAGAAAAAACTTTGCAACATGGGTGTGACACCTACCATATTAAGTGGAAGATAATGAAAAAGTTCTGCAGGGCGAAATCAAAAGCCCTTGGAATCATGGCAGGAATACTGTTCGTGGTATTACATATTACATATATAAATAAATTAGCGGTACCCGACAGATGATGTTCTGGGTCACCCTGGTCCACATTTTGGCCGATATCTCGAAAACACCTTCACATATACAACTAAGGGCCACTCCCATTTAAAACCCTCATTAATACGTTTAATTTGATACCCATATTATACAAACAAATTCCAGAGTCATCCCTGGTCCACCTTTATGGCGATATCTCCAAAAGGCGTCCACCTATAGAACTAAGGCCCACTCCCTTTTAAAATACTCCTTAACACCTGTATTTGATACCCATATCGTGCAAACACATTCCAGGGTTACCTTAGGTTCATTTTCCTACATGGTGATTTTCCCTTATTTGACAAAGGATGAAGGAAAATCGTTCCAAAAAACAACACCCTTGGTCTACAATTTGGTCGATATTTCCCAAACGTGTGTGATATGGAATTAAAAACCACTTATAAACCTTCTACGAAATCCTACGAAACCAACGCAGCTATAAATATACTCAGAAGAGCAGAGCTCACAGAGTATATTAATCTTCTTTGCATAATTCTGAGGTATCTTAATGAAATTTGGTAGGTGATTCCTTGACTCATCTCAGATCGATATTTAAAATGAACGAAATTGTCTTATGAAAAACGAATTGATAGCTGAAGAAAGATAACAAAGGCAAGTTGCTCCACTTTTAGTATAACCATTTGTATGTATCCATGAAAAAGACAATTTTGTCCCCAAAGCTCTCAGCTGAGTATGTAATGTTCGGTTACACCCGAACTTAGCCTTCCTTACTTGTTTATTTTCAGTTTGCTTCATTATCAGCATGTTTTACAAATTACCACAATATTTTCTCTCTGAGTTGTCTCATCTTAATTTTGCAAAGTTTTATTTTTATACCAACATAATTTATGTAGATGAATTATTTTCCTAAGCCAATAGCAAACTAAGCCGGCGCATAGTACCTACCCCGGGGATCACATAAATAGCACACTTTTGCATTTTCAAGATATTAACATACATACATAGTAACATTGCGTAGTTAGTCAAAATGAACCACAGAATACAACAAACTGTAAAAACTTTGAAAAAATGCTAGTTTTGAATTAGATTAGCAGAATGTTTGGTTATTGCAGCAATTCCCGTGAAGTTGTCTGTTTGAGTACGAGTTGAGAAGGACTTGTTATGTATTGTAGCAGTTTCGTCACGGCAGTATGCGGCTTAGTGAATAAATGCTACACAAACACAACTGCAATGTAAGCAGCCAAAGACAGCAAATAGCTACGCACACATGAGCACAGCAGCTGATAGACAATACTCACGCATATACACAGTGACAAAGAGCGAAAATGACATTGCACACACATTACACGCAGCAGATAAGAGAAGTAAATAAACAACTAATGAAGAAGACTGTTCGCGAAAGTCTAGGCAATGTGAGAAATAGGCGAACGAGGCAATTGAGAGTATAAAAGCGGCGCAGTCCCCTAGTGATAGTCATTCAATTTGATTTCAACACCATATAAGTGAAGTACTCGAATGCATTAAATTGTGAAGATCTACTACCATAGTAGAGTGCTGTTAATAAAGGTATTTTATATACAGAACATTTGCTCTTATTTACAGTTTAATGATTCGAACTATTACAGAAGGCGCAGAGTTATCGAAAATGTCAGATGATTTGTTAATGTGTGTTAGAAGTTGGGGATATGAAGAAGATTTTGAACAATTGGTTACTATATGCTAAATCTTCACTTTTTTATTGTGTTTTCAGAAATAATACTTACTTTAAATCATTTATGAAATAAGCACAGCTGTTTTCTTTTCAAAAGTTTAGCATTTAAGACTACCGCTGTGCTATTTAGCTGATAACCGCTGTACAATTTAAGCAATTCATTATTTACTGAAACAAATTCTAAAGAGGCATTATTTCCATGCAAACTAAAAGAATTTAGTAATTTTTGCCTTATCATCATCAACAAATACAGATTAAGTAAATACATATATACCCCACACACGTTTCCACCTACGCTACGGATTATCGCATTTCTGTTGTGTGTGGGTGTTTTTAAACTATTCTATGGGAATAAAATTGTATAGATAAAACTTATTTTCAATTCCACTGTGGGTATGAGCATACATATAGAGATGAATTCAAAATAAAAAAAAATATGTCTATTTCATTTGCAATTTAATGTTTCAGTTCATTGCTTAAACATTTTCGCTTTGCCTTTTTTTAGCAACTTTTTTTCTCTACTTATATTGCGCCCTTCACATTGTAAAACACTCCCACAATTTTAGGATTTCAGCAGCTAACACGAGCTTCAGTTGTTAGAAAGTCAAGCATACGGCTATCAATCAGATTCTTTGGTATAACAAATAGATTGTGAACGATGGGGTGTGTTGAGATCAGCACAAAATGTGGATGAAGCGTTTGAATTTCGAAATGTTTTTGCGTTGAAAGGGATGCTATAGCGTATAGAGGAGGGGCAGTAGAACGCATAAAAGCTTACATAATATTTCTAATTGAAATTCCAAACCACTTTTTAGAGAACGACAATCAACAGAAAGGAAATCAGCAAATAAAAACAACAAAATTTTTATAAAGTCCGAAAACGTTAAAGTAACGAGCAAACATTTATTCTGGTATGCGTAACAGCGATTTAGCTATTTAATGGAAGAGATCAATATTACATAGTAAATCTGCACACCAGAAAAAAACAAAATATGTATAATGAATGCGCTAAATTACAAGTACTTTATTAAAGATTTTAGGGGATGTACAGTTGCGAACACGAAAATACCAGCCGCAATTTTTAGCAAATTTCGTCAATAAAATTTCTCTTACGTTTTTTTCTTCGATAATATAAGCAATAAAGATTGTAACCCCTATGAATTTTGTAATTGAAGCTGTGCAAACCAATCTCATAAAAGTTTTCGAAAAAGTTCGAAAATTCAAGAATATTTTATGAAAATTTCTCATTTTTTATTTAAAGTTTTCAGAGTTTTCTTGAGTATGCAGTTTTTTAGCTAAATTAATTTTAGCCTAGCAAAGTATAAGTTATTGGTTTCCCAAAATTCGCAGGGAGTTTTAAGTTTTTTGAAGCGTGTTTCAATTTTCCATTCCATATAAAAAACAAAGCTATGCGCCCTTCATAAGGCAGAAAATTTAAAGCACCCTTCGGAGAAAAAATTGTCTAAAATCAAGACGAGAGGGATCTATAACTTGGACTTGTTAGACTAAAATTTATTGAGACTAAAAACTACATACTCAAAAAAATTCAGAAAACTCTAATACAAAACATTTTGAGATTGGTTTGCATAGTTTCAGTTGCCAATATAGGCAAGTTCTTTCTTAAAACTGCACTGAAAGAAATGGTGCTAGTAAAATCAACAAATCGGTTCTGTTGTTCTTGGGAGATTCGGTGAAATTGATCGAATTATGGTTAATTCGACCGAGTTCTTTGTCAAACGAACAAATTAGTTTAGTCATTTCAACAGAAGAGAAATTGTCGCTCTTAAGTTAACAAAATTCTGTAAAATTGACAGATTCCTGGTCAATCTAACTGATTTTTCTGTTAACACAACTGATCTTACAGGTCATTTCAACGGCGATCAACTGTCAATACATGAGCAAATTTCAAAGAGAATTTTACGCTCACTGCGCTCTCTACTTTGTACTTATGACGATGGTGCCACTTGTTAAAAAAAAACACCAAAATAAGAAAACCATCAAATCGAAAAAAACACACAAAATGGGAAAACAACAAAAAACTAGTTTTTCAGTTATCAATACAAAACGAAAAACCCCTTTTTTGAATTTACTGTGCAAAAATTATGAGATACCGGGACACCTATCTATCGGGTACAATTTTGCAACTTCTCGTCCAAGCGAAATGCAAAATTGCGCCCTCTTGTTGCAAAAGTTTTGTTTGAACGAACAGGATTTTTCCAAAGTTAGTAACATTTTGTTCAAGTTTTTACGAATTTTTCACTCACGCGAACGAATCTAATAAGATATAAAAAAACATCCTTTTTTTAATGTTGATGTTTCCGACAACATAAAAGTTTGAGTTGTTTTGGAATCGTTTCAACTTAAAGTGTTACGAAAATTAAACTTGCCGATTACATGTAAGGTTACTCCAGTGGTGAATTACCTTCCTGCGATTTGATTCTTTACTTTTCTATAACTTACAAGTTCTCTATTTAAAATGTTACGTCAAACATTTATACTACAAGTTTTGTTCGAAACAATCAGTGTGGCAACTACATGCGAGAGAAGAAATTGAGAATGAGCTGAGCTGCAACTGAAAGAATTGAGAATCAGTTTTGTGACTACTATTTTCATTTCTATTTGCAAAGCGAAGTTCAAAACTATAAATTAAATAAATTATAAAATATAAAATTTGGTGAAAAGTGCGTTTAATAAAACAAATAATAAAGTGTATAATGTTTAATGTGTGCCAGCATATTTGATGTAGCCCAATTGACGTTCGGTTAGTAAGTGCCACCGTGGTGTGATGGTAGCGTGCTCTGCCTGCCACACCGTATGCCCTCGGGTTCGCACCCCGGGCAAAGCAACATCAAAATTTTAGAAATAAGGTTTTTCAATTAGAAGAAAATTTTTCTAAGCGGGGTCGCCCCTCGGCAGTTTGGCAAGCGCTCCGAGTGTACTTCTTCCATGAAAAGCTCTCAGTGAAAACTCATCTGCCTTGCAGATGCCGTTCGGAGTCGGCATAAAACATGTAGGTCCCGTCCGGCCAATTTGTAGGGAAAATCAAGAGAAGCACGACACAAATTGAAAGAGAAGCTCGGCCTTAGATCTCTTCGGAGGTTATCGCGCCTTACATTTATTTATTTATTTACGTATATGGCAACATAGGTACTTTCGTAGAAAGGTGTCGCAACAACTTTTTTTGTTCATTTGACTACTAAAACGGTCAATTACGAATCAACGATTTGGCCGCAGTTGATTCAACATCTTGTTGCGATGGATAAAAATTAACAGAAAATTTCGGTTGAATTGACCCGTATTTCGGTTGATTTTACCAGTCTTTTTCTTTCAGTGTATCAAAAAAAATAATAATAATTTAGATGATGAAATTAATAAAAATTGTCACTGCTATTTTCCTGTACGCTACTGTATGTATTTTTCGCAGGAACGCAACATTAAAACTTTTGCTCACAAGTCAAACGATAACGAAATGTTTTGAAACATTTCTATGCCTCCAACTCATCCTGCTATGAGGTCTTCATTTCTGGCCTAAATAAGAATAATGTGCTCTTACGTCCCCTTTTTTCTCTCACTTTATGCAAACATTGTTACTCACCGCCCGATTTAAAAGGGCTTAGTTCAGTTAACATCATAATTTGCCACTAAATTGCACCTCAAATCTAAGCGCATCGTAAATCTAGAAAACCACAAATGCTAATGTTTAAAGCAGAGATCCCAAATAACAGTCGCCGAAACGATATTTTCAATTTGTTAAAATTTCTCACAGATAACGATCGTTCTGCAAGCAAAATAAATAAATTAATGGTCTGTGAACGAGAAGAACCGATTACCGAAAAATATAATCATGTTGTCACAAAATTGCTGTAAATTAATAGCATAAATATATGTGGAATGTTTAAAATCGATAACTTTTCGATAACTATTCGATATTTTTGCGATAACAATCGATATTTTACCGTAAAAATAGATACTTTTCCGATAGCAAGTCGATGTTTTTTTCATAACACATCTATTTTTTTTGATAACGACTCGAGGTTGTTCGTTAACAAATGGATATTTTTTCGATAAATCTATATTTTCTCACAAAAAATCTATATATTTCCGATAAGAAATCAATTCTTTCTTCACAGCACATCGATTGTTTTATATATATATGTATATATATATTAGATAGCAAATTAATAACTTTTCTACATTTTCACGATAAAAAATCGAAAACTCATCAAAAAACTTTTCAATAAAATATATCGATACCATTCCAATAATAAACCGATAGCTATAAAATACCGACACTTTTCGAGTTGTTATTGATAACTCGTCGATAAGAAACCAATAATATGCCGACAACAATCCAATAATAATAGTCCGGTCATCATAATTATTTTTTGCGCAATGACTCCGGGAAGTTTATAATATGATTACATAATGACCAAAAAATAGTTCCGAAATAATCTCGATATGATAACGAATTAGTTGTGCAAGTAATCTCGAAATGTGCCCTAGCCATTCCCAAGATGAAATAGTAACTAAAACAATCTCGAAGCGATATCAAAATAATCTCGAAAAACTATTAAAAATTTTGTAAAATTATCGTCGAACAATCCAGAAATCATCTAAAATTGGTACTGGAAATAGTTCCTGCGTGACCCAAAAATATACGAACGAGACGTAGTATAGTTTTTCTGGTATACATTTTGCGAAATAACAAATATTTGCAGAGCCTTACATTGTGTTAATTATAACTGGGTAGACGAAAGATATACCATGTCCGAAACCTGTTTCGGCCACAAAATAACATTTAAAAATAAGCTTAGGCAATAAATCACACTAAGGGCCGTTCTCTCAATCTACAGTTGAGCTAGATTTTACCTGGAGGACAGCAATCTTTCAGAAGGCTTCAATTGACATATTCGTTTACACCAACACAGGTGACCAACCTCCTGTTAAATCGTTAGTTGTGAATATTTTGAAGAACACACCGGAAAAATATAGTGGGAATACACGAAAATTCGCCAAAAAGCTGATATGTGTTGCACTTAACTGAGTTGCGAAGTTTCAGTTAGCAGGGAGAAAACGAAAATTTCGATAACTTATTGAACAATAAAAATTAATCACTAAAAAAAAACCGAAAAAATTCAAATATAAACATATCTCACTGAGCTTTCTCTCTCTTTTTGTTCTCGGATATCGGTTGTTGTCCATAATCAACGGAATTACTTTTTTTAGTTAACCGTGAGATGGAATCACTGAGTCAAACCGATTACGATGAAATATGCAATGTCAGGAGCGAAAAAACAAACAAACTTAACGAGCTAACAGCCAGTGGCAGTGGTGTGAACACAATCGAAAAAGCAAATGCAAAAAAATAATGCATAGAAATGGATGGAATTGATTTCGGTTTTAATTAGGCGACTAGTGAATTGAAGTGCATTCATAGTGAAAGCCATGCTATCGACAATAATAGCACTCAAACGTCATCAAAAATACACGAAGGAAACAAAAAGAAATAAGAGAGCAGAGTTGCAAAGGAGACGGATATGGACGCCCGCAGAAAAAGGAAATACAGAACAAATGTTGAAAATAACGGAAAGGAATCAGAGGGCAATATGCAAAAGCATGAAAGCAGAGCAAAGAGTTTGGCACTAATGAGAAACCAAATATATAAATGCAAGAACAACAACGACGTACTGAGTGCAAGTACTAATTTACAGAGACTCAAGATTGTAATGGAAAATCTCTCAACTAACTAAACTAAACTAATGGGAAACAGAAACAGTTATCAAAACATTCAACCTCTTTCCCCTTGAGTTCACCGTATTTTAAAAACTATTTTAATTTGTTACATTAAAAATCCAAAATTGATAGAAGACCTTGGTCTATCTATATAACCTAGTTGGTCTAGGTCGCATAAACTTAAGTTCTAGGGTCGTATAATCTTAAGAGTTAGATATTAAAGAAGAAAATATGGTTTCCAAGGGTGAACATCAATACAGAAATAAATTTGAAAAAGTTCCGATACAATCATGCACCTAAATCTCCTCGGAAGTAAATCGCGCCAAGTATTTATTATTATTTTTCAATCATACACGAAATAGTCCCTCATACAATTCCAAAATAATTCTTAAACTGTCGCAAATGATAACAAAAATAATCGCGAAATGTTCTGAATGATTCCAAAGTGACACAATAAAGTCTAAACTAATACCGAAATAAATGTGTAAACAAACCCTAATGGTCCCGTAATAGTCAAATTATTATCATTAAAATAATAAAAAGAAATCCACCACTTATCACAAAGTAGTCCTTCTAACAACACTGCCAACTCACTTAGCCACGGTGTTATGCGAGCCGCGCCTATTGGATGATTTGCAGCCAGAGCGTGTATTCGGCAGTATTTGAACGGAGCCTTCCTGATGCCGGACCGCCTCGGGAAGTAACGGTGGTCTTACCCCTGGGCGCTGCTGAGGCGTTATTATACCCACATATAAAATTAGACTGTAAAGCTTTGCAGGACAGGTGGTCGTAAGACCAAGATGAACTCGAAAACTTCAAAGTAAAGGAAGAATTAGAAGGAAAAGGCACGACGCGGATCGAGAGTAAAAGTGTGTAGTCAGTTTGCTCGGCAAACGAGCGGCCTGCCAGCGCAGCCAAAAATCTAAAGTTAAGACGTCAGCGAGACAAGGAGTTAAGGAGAATTCTCTCACAATACCAGACAGCATTGACAATTGATTTGTTCCAAATTATACTAAACTAGTCTCTCAAAAGATCCAAAATTATTTTATAACCCGTCCTTAAGCAAATGCAAAAAGAAAAAAACATCCCGAAATAATTTAAAAATCACCCTAAAATCAGTTCCGAACCTGTTCATAAACCACCTGAGGTAGTCCCGAAGCGTACCTAAGAATTTCCGAAATGATGCCGAACACAATCCTGAAATGGTCCGAATTGGTTCAAAAACAACACCGAAAGCAACCCTGAAATAGTTTCAAATTATCCTGAAATAGTCCCGAAATAGACCCAAAAACTATCCAGAAACAGACCGAAAATTTCGAAATTGTCCTAAGATCCTTATACAGCTCAGAACTGGTCTCTAAACGAGCCCAAAATAATCTTTAAACTGATTCCGAAGCAGTTCGGAAATAATCCCGATAAAGTCCCGCAACTGTCCTGAAATTATCTCGAACAGATCCGGATTACAATTCCGCAGTGATCAGGCAATAATTCCGTAACAATTCCGTAATTTCGAGATCATTATTATCCTGAATTATGATCCGAAATAATCCCGACATATACATATCTTAAAATAATACCGAAGCATTTCTCAAATGATGCCCAACATAATACCGAAATGGTGCGAATTGGTTCAAAAATAACACCGAAAGCAATCCTGAAATAGTTCCAAATTATCCTGAAAAGGTCCCGAAATATACCCAAAATTCTCCCAAAAACCATCCAGAAAGAGTCCTAGCAACCTTAAACAGCACCGAACAGGTCATTAAACGAGCCCAAGATAATCTTTAAATTGATTGCGAAGCAGTTCAGAAATAGTCCCGACAACAATACTGAAATAGTTCCGACACGATACGGATATGTTTCTTCAGAGATAGTCCCGAAAGGATTTAGAACAGACCCCGAAAACAATTCTGCAGTGATCAGGCAAAAATTCCGTAACGATTTCGAGATTACGTGATCACTATTATCCTGAAATAGTATCGAAATTATATCGAAATGATCTAAAGATAGTCACAAAAATTACCCAGATCGAAAGGATTCGTAAAAGAGTTTCGAAACAATCTGGAGGTAGTACTGAAATGGTAACGAATTTAGAGTCGCGAAATAACATGCATAGATTAAATTTTACGAACTTTCTTTAAAGAAATACAGTACGGTATATAATGTTTTTTTTATATAGTGTTCCATTTTCACTTGGAATCACCATACTTATAGGGCCGAACACATAAGAATAACCTATTTGACGATCTCTATACAAACACATGCAATCAACTACACCCATCGTACGCTGACAGAGAATCGACTGTATGTGTTTGTACGGGGATCGTCAAATAGGTTATTCTCATGTGTTCGGGCCATAAGTAACAAAAGAACTCAGCAACAATGGTTGAATGTTTGGAGTGTATGAATGTATGTTTCCCAGCTGGAAAATTGCATTTACTTCATATCTTACGTATTATTTCTCGTTATGTACATTTTTAGATATAGTTATGTTTGAAAAATAGATGGGTTTTAGAAAAATCATCCTACCAAAAAAGCCTAAAAGCTTTACATTGAATTGCCAATTACATTCGAAGCAGTATCATAGGGTCGTCTGAACTTCCACGCCAATCGAGAAAAAAACGTATGTATTTTATTTTTGACCTTACACTGAAAGAAATGGTGCTAGTATTATCAACAAATCGTTTCTGTTGTTCTTGACTAAACGGAGATTCGGTGAAATTGATCGAATTATGGTTAATTCGACCGAGTTCTTTGTCAAGCGAACAAATTAGTTTAGTCATTTCAACAGAAGAGAAATGGTCGCTCTTAAGTTAACAAAATTCTGCAAAATTGACAGATTACTAATCAATCTAACTGATTTTTCTGTTAACACGGCTAATCTCACTGGTCATTTCAACAGCGATCAACAGTCAATACATGAGCAAATTTCAAAGAGAATTTTACGCTCACTGCGCTCTCTACTTTGTACTTATGACGATGGTGCCACTTGTTAAAAAACACCAAAATAAGAAAACCACCAAATCGAAAAAAATCACAAAATGAGAAAACAACAAAAAACTAGTTTTTTAGTTATCAATACAAAACGAAAACCCTTTTTTGAATTTACTGTGCGTGCAAAAAATTATGAGATAGCGGGACACATATTTATCGGGTAAAATTTTGCAACTTCTCCAAGCGAAATGCAAAATTGCGCCCTCTTGTTGCAAAAGTTTAGTTTTGAAACGAACAGGATTTTTCCAAAGTTAGTAACATTTTGTTCAAGTTTTTACGAATTTTCACTCACGCGAACGAATCTAATTAGATAATAAAAAACATAATTTTTTAATATTAATGTTTCCGACAGCATAAAAGTTTGAGCTGTTTTGGAATCGTTTCAACTTTAAGTGTTACGAAAATTAAACTTGCCGAATTACATGTAAGGTTATTCCAGTGGTGAATTACTTTCCTGCGATTGATTCTTTAAGCTGGAGACATGGTGCTTTTATCGGTACCGTATCGGTAACCTTTTAACAGCTGATTCGACCAACCTATAGGAATCAATGCAATCGATTATTGGCTGCCGCTAAGTCGTAACCGTATCGTAGCCAACCAATTGGGTTTTGTTTACCGTCGTAACGATAACAGCTGATTACGTTAGGGATACGGATACAGCGATACGACATACGGCACCAATGACTCCAGCTTTACTTTTCTATAACTTACAAGTTCTCTATTAAAATGTTATGTCAAACATTTATAATACAAGTTTTGTTCGAACAATCAAGTGGGGCACTACATGCGAGAGAAGAAATTGAGAATGAGCTGAGCTGCAACCGAAGAATTGAGAATCAGTTTTGTGGGCTACCATTTTCATTTCTATTTGCAAAGCGAAGTTCAAAACTATAATTTAAATAATTATAAAATATAAAATTTGGTGAAAGTGCGTTTAATAAAACAAAATAATAAAGTGTATAATGTTTAATGTGTGCCAGCATATTTTGATGTACGCCCAATTGAAATTCGGTTACTAAGTGCGTACAGAATATGTATGTACTACATATGTATGTATATGTAGCAAGCATGCGTATTTATGTATCACATATTTACGTATGTATGTTTATGGCAACATAGGTACTTTTTTTTGTTCATTTGACTACTAAAACGGTAATTACAAAATCAACGATTTGTGCGCAGTTGATTCAAATCTTGTTGTGATGGATAAACATTGCCAGAAATTTCGGTTGAATTGACCCGTATTTCGATTGACTTTACCAGCCTTTTTCTTTCAGGTAGATTTATGTTTTAAATTATCCTTCTTGTAAAGAGTGAAATGGAAAAAATCTTGTATTTAATGTTAAGAACCACCTTAATATTCATGTCCAGGTTAAATAAATAGGTCTAAGCTTTTCTGGCATTCACATTAGTACCAATAATGTCAAAACAACAGCAATAACAACAATATGTGTAAACAAATTATGCACTAAAAGCCACATACAGCAATTGTAATCACAAAAGGTACAACAACAAAAAGAGCAATAACCAACTAATGAGTACACATACTTACATACAAACACATAAAGACCATTTGTGTGTGCGACTAAATGAAATTAGAATGGATGGAGGGTAGGATGTGCTAACAAAACTTTTAGTTTTTTATATACAGCTGTACTTGTACACATGGTATTATAACTTTGATTCGGATAACGGTTGGCTGTACTGTATAAAGAAATCGAGATAGATATAGACTTCCCATACATCAAAGTTATCAGTAGCGAAAAAAAATTTTATTGAATTAGTCATGTCCGTCCGTTTGTCGTCTGTCCATCCGTTAACATGATAACTGAGCAAATAAAGAGATATCTTCACTAAATTCGTATGCGGACTATACGGACCCAGAATAGACTGGTATTGCAAATTAGTGAAATCGGACGATAACGAAAATTTAGTAGGAAAAAAATTAGATACTTCAAAAGGAATGTCGTTAAGTAATGAAATGATAGGTAGATTGGTTTTATGACGCAAAACATAAATTTCCACAAAATTTTGATATGGGCAGAGAAAACTTGGATGTTTTAACAAGCCGTTAATCAAAAGCCTTAACAAGGTTTGCACATCACTCTATGGTATTTAAGTACATTTGACTGATATCCTACCAACAACAGCGTTTCAGTGCACAGCTGGGTATGTAATGCTCTCGTTTCACCGAACTTTGACCTTCTTACTTGCTTTCGCGATTCATTTTGGTAAAGTGAAAATATTCTTCAGTATATATAAAAGCATAGCCGGTAAAAATGTTATACTATGTTCAAACAGAAAAATAAATTAAGGAAATTTCGATTTGAATTGAGTGCTGTTCATACAACTCGATTTAGCTTACACAATAGTAATTTGATAGCTGGTTGGCTCATCTCTACAGCAAGAACGATACCTTTGTTCAGACTGCTCAAAATGTGCGTGTTGGTATTAGGCGAATGAAATGGAATGAAAACATAAAACTTTGAAATTTTTGTGTGTTTAAGAAAATGTGTTCAATGTTTTGGTTTCATTTTGAGTTTGCCATCTTCTTTTGACAATCCCTACTCCAGTGAAATGAAAGACATAAAATCAGCTGATGAGATGAGCCAACCATATAGTTCAGCATGCGCAACTGACGTTGAAATCTACTCAATAAACACAGTTTACAAGTTGTATTTGCAGTTTGAAACAATTTATTACGCAATTTTTTTTCAATTGGCAATTTATTATTACAATTTATTATATGATAAATTGCGTAATAAATGCCCAAACAGTATAAATTGCCAATTTGGTGTGTGTTTGAACCTAGTATTACTGACACTAAGTGATATTCACATCACTGTCTGATGCTAAGTAAATGAAGCCACAACAACATAAGCAGGCAGTCACTGTATCTACATAAACGAATCAATCATTATGTCTACACATATGTACATACACGCTAGAGGTTACGCCGATCACTTTATCGGCGGCGGCGGCGTAGGCGGCGCGCCGGCATACGCCAGTGTTCTTACTTTAAAAAGCTTGATTTTTCTATTTAAAAAAATAATATTTAGGAAAGGTTTTGTTTGTATGTATTTAAACAAATCAACGTGTTGGCAATTCGGAAAGATCCGGGGTTTTTGCATCAAGATCTCGCAGACCTTTCAAAAATTTTCAGAGTAGCTCCTTGCGAAGGAATTGGTACTACTGCGTCTGCTGTTAAGAAATAGAGATACATAAAATAGTCACACTTTTGTCTGCATATCTCGTGCAAAGCATAGTTTCACCTAGGGTTAACTCCTAATAATCGTCGCGAACACAATTCTTTAAATCCTTGTCGCTCCTTGGCGTCACGCACAAAGGCGACTTAGGGTTGTTATTAATGGTCTATTAATACTCATGACTCTCGTGGCATAGGGCGCCTCCAGTTTTTTCTACTGTTTTTAAGAGCTACAATTCCCGATGTGCCAACAGTAAGATCCCTACCACAGTCGCTATCACGTCTCCTGAGCCTCATACCATATGTCAGTACAGAAGCTATAGGACTGCGACTTCGAACTCATACCTTCGTCAACGTGACTTTCCTAGAGCTCTAGGTGTAGCTCGAAGATTTCCAACGGATCCTTTGCCGCGCTATGCTGCCGAGCTACACAGAGAAACACCTTGAAATGTTAGGGAGTGCTATTCGGCCAAGGATGCCGCCTCAGAAATCATAAGCAGTCTAAGTGGATGTCATTGCGTCATGGGTGAAAATCGTATAATCTCGGGGCATCTACATACTAAATTTTACAAGGACCCTGTATAAAATTTTTAAAATGTAGACCAAAGATTGCAGACGTTTGTGTTCACAACATGATTTCATCGTCTTCGTTAAATCAATTTAGAATGAAAATCGACGGATTTTAAGTGAAAGTTATTAAGTAATGTTTTCCGGCCTTATGATATAGGAGCTCATTATGGATGACCGCGTAGCTTCAGTTTTCAGACAATTTCGACTGTCCACTACGTTAGGATAGTATCACGCACGGTCATTAGTTCGACTGTGTTGGGAAGCTTTTGCTTCACCACTTTGAGTATTCTTGCGAAGGAAAAAGCCTCACCTAGTAGACTAATGTGCTACGTATGCACATTTGTAAAAGGAGCCGTAACGTGTAGGTGATATTTAAACTGGTTGATAGGCTATAATCAATGTGATTCACTCCAAGGACTAGTTTGGATAGCACCGCCAACTTAGAAATGTCAAACGGAGACTTAGTGGTTGAAGGATGAAATGTGAAAAAATCACAATTAACATTTCAGACGCTATTGTATAGTTTCGCAAATAACAACAGAAGTTTGAATGTAAGCCCAAGTGATTTTTCAAACCCTTCTCATACGTACATATATCTTCAACTTTAGTAGGTATGAGGTAAGAACCATTTCAAAGCAGTGTTTATGCCCCTAAAACCTACTATAAGGGATTTGAATCACTGATTCGCTTATTCTTTGAGCCAATCGCAATATAAATTTTTTTTAATATCGGCACCTTTTTTGGATAGTTTGCTATTTTAACAACTTGGGGACAATTGAAAACATGTTCGCCTCGGGTCATTTTATTTGAATTAATTGTTCATTCTTAATTTTTCAAAGTGCAAAGTGCAGCATATAAATTTATTATATACTTCTTTTAGTGTTTTGTTTTAATAACTTGGTGAATTGGGTGATGCAAGTCCGTGTTCAAGTGACATCGAAAGCGCCTGTTATTTAAATAACTTTTGAATATTTATAAAGAGTTAAATTTCGCAATTAGTTTCTTTTAATTGCAGTGATGCGCATCGTGATACCACTTTAGACCATATCCGACCATTTTTCGACATGAACAATAAATGGCCTAAACAGTCTTAAACGAGTAGAAAATATAGCAACGCGCCGTATTTTTGACATTCGGCGGCGGCGTGCGAAAAACGACTAAAATCGCGGCGGCGTTTATCGCGGCGTATATCTCTAATACACGCAGCGGAGAGAAAACGCACAAACACATGCGTATATCTTATCTGAGATGCGCTCAAAAGTAGGCAATAATTTGTGCAAGTAACACTCACATATACACGCGCATATGAGAAGCTATAACGTAGTAATAGTTGGTAATTTTATAGCTGCTAACTAACTAGTACTAGAATAGAACCGCATAGAAATATGTCAACAAGGAAACCAAACACTATAAAAGCAGCAACAGTTGAGGCACGAAAGTCAGTTTTGACTTAAGCACGCTATCTGTCGAGCATAGAAGTGTTATTTTGAAAGTAGTCTAATAAAGACCATTTTGCATTATCGAATATTGGAGTTATTTATTCAACAGTTTAGTGATTCGAAAGTTAGCAGGAGGCTGCAAATAAGCGGGATTGCAGTAAATTCGTTACAATATTGTTATCGGAAATTTAACGGTCGGTCTACAAAACAGGTCCGAACAGTTTTTTTGCAAACTTGCCTCGTTTAGTAGTTATTGGAGGCTAAAGTTTAACTCCAATTGGATTAGATTCTCCATTTGATTTGTATGGAAAATGTTAAGTCGCGTGAAGCACGTTCAAATATTAAAATAAAAAGATAAAACTTGTATGGGCTTTCTTTTTGAATGTCCTTAACTATATTTTCACGATAGCAAAAGGAAACAATATTTTTTTCCCAAAAAAATCAAAAAAAAATGTTCGGCACACCTTAGTGTAGGGCCTTACATGACCGCAGCCTGCCACCAATGTTGCTGTGCTCAGTGTATGAATGTACTAAATTACCTATTATAATAACAAAACAAACACACAACAACTGCTTAGCTGTGGCTGGAAAAGCTTAAACGGATGATATGGAATTTCGAAACAAATATTACATCCGTTCTCTATAACTGGTTCACTAGAATTTGGCACTTGGTTAGGGTGCGATAAGCACAACCCTCCACCCGCCCCTTCTATACTTTTCAAATAAGTAATTAGATGCTGATACTTGATTAAATTTGCACAAAATTGGCAGTAATAAAATTTAAATACACGAGCCTGGAGCTATCTCCCTTGACTCTCCCTCCTCTCCTCTCCTCTATGCCATAATTAAATGACTATCATGTGCATATTTAATTAAGTTAATTAGAATTTGATGCAAACTGATATTTCAACCGCCAGGGAAACTGCATTGTATTACCTACCGCTGCTGAGGGGAAGATTTGTACGTACTGCAATTTCAATTGAAATGCCAATAATAATGGAAAGCCAAATTAGTGCACTAAAGTGCGATAAATGTGGTAAGAGAGAGTGAAGCTGACAGGAATAGCTCATAATTAGTGGCCGATATGCAACGAAAGGCAAAGGCGGAAAAGTGTTTGATAAGGGATAGCCAAATAAGTGGTTTTATTAACTTTTCGAAGCTAAAATTTATGAGAAGGGGAATCATGTTTCGAAGAAAAGAAGGGGGTATATGTGAAAGAAAAAAGAATAGGAAAGACAAATGGAGAATGAAGTAGCAGATTATGGGGAAGAGCGTAGTCCTATCAAGAGGGATAATTTAAATATCATGGCGATCTTGCCTTATTCACTAATTCAATAAGGACGGCTTGAAATGGCGCATCGATGAACCTAACAGGAGGGAGGACACTTTCAAATGTTGACATGCCAATTTTAAGGCATTAGCATATCTCTCACTATTCCTTTTTGTTTTTATACTCAGCTGAGCAGAGCTCACAGAGCATATTGATTTTGTTCGCATAACGATAATCCATAATGGCATAAACTAATCGAGATATATATAGAAAAAAGAAATTCATTTAGCCATGTCCGTCCGTCCGTCTGTAAACACGATAACTTGAGTAAATTTTGAGGTATCTTAATGAAATTTTGGTATGTAAATTCCTGGGCACTCATCTCAGATCGCTATTTAAAATGAACGAAATCGGACTATAACCACGCCCACTTTTTCGATATCGAAAATTTCGAAAAAACCGAAAAAGTGCGATAATTCATTACCAAAGACGTATAAAGCGATGAAGCTTGGTATGTGGGTTGACCTTATGACGTAGAATAGAAAATTAGTAAAATTTTGGACAAGGGGCGTGGCACCGCTCACTTTTGAAAGAAGGTAATTTAAAAGTTTTGCAAGCTGTAATTTGGCAGTCGTTGAAGATATCATGAGAATTTGACAGGAACGTTACTCCTATTACTATATGTGGACTAAATAAAAATTAGCACAATCGGATGTCGAACACGCCCACTTAAAAAAAATTTTAAGTCAAATTTTAACAACAAATTTAATATCTTTACAGTATATAAGTAAATTATGCCAACATTCAACTCCAGTAATGATATGGTGCAACAAAATGCAAATATAAAACAAAATTTCAAAATGGGCGTGGGCTCCGCCCTTTTCCATTTAATTTGTCTAGAATACTTTTAATGCCATAAGTCGAACAAAAATTTACCAATCCTTGTGAAATTTGGTAAGGGCATAGTTTCTGTCCTTCCGCTCGGCCGTTAACACGATAACTTGAGCAAAAATCCATATATCACGAATTTATCTGAACTCACTTTATCTTGGTATTAAAAATGGGCGAATCCGACTATGACCACGCCACTTTTTTCGATATCGAAAATTTCGAAAAATGAAAAAATGCCATAATTCTATACCAAATACGATAAAAGGGATGAAACATGGTGATTGGATTGGTTTTTTGACGCAAAATATAACTTTAGAAAAAACTTTGTAAAATGGGTGTGACACCTACCATATTTAGTAGAAGAAAATGAAAACAGTTCTGCAAGGCGAAATCAAAAGCCCTTGGAATCATGGCAGGAATACTGTTCGGGTATTACATATATAAATAAATTAGCGGTACCCGACAGATGATGTTCTGGGTCACCCTGGTCCCTTATTTTGTCTCCGAAGCTCTCAGCTGAGTATGTAATGTTCGGTTACACCCGAACTTAGCCTTCCTTACTTGTTTGTTCTTCTTTTTCATTTCGCTAGCCCTTTGCTTCGCTGTTGTTTGGTTGTTGTTGTACCGATAAAGGCACTCTCCGAAGATTTTTGGGAGTATTACGATGATGATGGTCCCTTGCCGGATAAATATCGAACTAATTCCGATACTAGCCCGACCATCTCGGGAAAGATTTGATATAATTACACTCAACCTCCTAGCCCACTCTTGCCAACAAAACCATATTTGGATTGAGTAGGTAATTGAAAAGTAAAGTCCCATCTCGGTAAACGACGATCATGCTCTCAAGTACTTATCGTACCCGTCCTACTATATGGTGCAGAAGCATGGACCATAACAAGATCAGATTAGCCGGGCTCTAAGAGTGTTCTAGAAAAAATGTTCTTCGTCGAAGGCGGCGAGTACTGAAGAAGATTTAATGATGAGGTGTCCAGCGAATTGAAACAAATCGGCTACGTTAGCTAGATCATGTTATACGAATGAAATATGTTGCTCCTACCAAAAACTTATTCTTATCGTTAATCGCATGTGAAAGCAGAAGAAGGCACCACTCCGCTGGGAAGAGTAAGTGGAAATTCTCTTCGTGTTACCAGTTGGGGCCCGTAATAATATTCTAGGTCGTTCTCTCCATTTCCATGGGGAATGGGGGTCCCCTGAACTCGCATATTAAATATGTCCTCATATCATATCATATCATACAATCGTATTTGTAACAGGATTCTACGCCGCTGACTCTTTCGTTGTTTATACCCACCCTCTCTACCTTTCTTCTTCCACCATTATATTCTGATTTTTCCTTTAAACACACTCTCTTCCTTTTCGTTTCCTCTTTAACTTCTCCTTCATCCTCTTCATTTTCAATTACATTCTCTCTTCCACTTCTACTCACGCATTTTCAGCATATACTACCGGTGTGACTTCTACTGCTATCACTACTCTGTATAACGTAGTCTACGCGAATCACATCGTCCGCCTCCGTAAAATCTCATCAGTTATTCAGCTACTGCTTCTCAGCAATTCTGTTTTCGTCGTCGATCTGCCTCCCCTCGACATCTCTTACAACGGCGACTCACTTTCACACACTCCCCTCACACTATTTCCCTTACATCTCTCCCGTCTTATTCATTTTGCAGCGCTGCGCTCAGATCTACGGGTCCGCCACCAATCCGACGAATGAAACGATAGTCTGATGAGTCGTGTGCTCAGTCGGTACAGAAGCTATTATAGCAGACATATTAGTGCGGGCCAAGGATCGTCAGTTCTAACTGCTCCGCAAAACGCGAGCACTGCTATATGTAACACGTTCGTTGGAAAGACGTAACTACAAAGAGACGGTAAGATAAATTCCAAGTACTCAATGTGTAGCTAGTGAACACAGCTCTCGGAACTGACGCGTTCTCACATTCCGATCCTCGCTTCGCCGTTGTCGGTGTGTGAAAAATTGGGCTATGTTGCTAAGACCTAGTTACTGGATGCAGTTTACATAAGGAAGACAGTATGTGTATCAGTACCGAACATTCTCGTTGCGGTTACTTATATATCGCGTGTCCGACACGTCATTTTACTAGGATTACTTAAATGACGTACGTAGTCGTCATGACCTCTGTCGCTTCGGTAGTTATTCTTCTGATACGCTACTATTCAGCATCCTATTCACTGTGCGATATTCATATGTTTGTCTGGCACTGCTATTTGCATGTAAATATGCTTCCTGCTCGACATATATGTAAACCTTAAGAGTGTTAAATGTATTTGTCTATAGTTAGTAGGAA
>JARSSU010022681.1:0-18547 GCA_029619165.1 Eurosta solidaginis
GAGCTAGAGACTTGAAACTTGGGCCGTGGGTCAGAACCCGGTGACAATGCAATATTTTATCAAAAAATTCCGCTAGGTGGCGCATGGATCGAGATATTAGGAAAATTAATTTTATTTTGGGAATCTTTCAATCCATTTTTAACTAACTTCCCGGTTACCTAGAGACTTGTAACTTAACACCTAGTTCGAGACCCGGTGACAATACAATTTACAGAAAACAAAATTCCGCTAGGTGGCGCGCTAGTCAAGATAACTGCAAATTCTTCAAAAATGGGGGGAATCTTGTGATCGATTTTCGAGTAACTTCGCGATGAGCTAGAGACATGAGACTTGGGTCGTAAGTCAGAACCCGGCGACAATGCAGTATTTTAGCAAAAAAATTCCGCTAGGTGCCGCATGGGTCGAGATATTGAGAAAACTAGTTTTAAATTGGGGATCTTGCAATCGATTTTAAACTAACTTCCTGTATATCTAGAGACTTGAAATCTGAAATATAGTTTACAACTCGGTGACAATGCAATGTTTGATCAAAAAATTTGGGCTACGTAACGAACAAGTCGAACTACTTAGAAGATTAGGCCATACCTTTATGGCTAGCCTCCTGAGTGTTGCAGGCGTTGTAGAATTCCACCTCGTTGAAGGCCCAACTCAGTGCACGTCCTTGCATACTTTTAGGCGTACGCGACTTTCAGCACGATTCATTTAGACTTTCAGGCGTATGCGAATTTCACCACGATTTTCAGCTGAGCAAATAAGTAGCTGACAAACGAGGTGGAATTCTCTTGGTATGATGCGAGGGGGAATTCTGTTGTTTTCGCCATTGTTGTCAGCGAAAATTCCACTAATTCTATTATATCTTGCTATTTTGAACAAATAAATAAAATTAAGAGTTTTCACTTAGGAATTACTTAAATTACTAATCAAAGTTGCAATTGCCTTTTTGTAGGCAGTACTAAAAAATTGAAAATAAAAAGATGATAAACAAATTTTAAGGACTACCTTTATATAAGTGGACCAAAAAATAGAAGACAATTTTTCCTTTAATACAGACATAGTCTTGTTGAATTTTGACTAAAAAACTTTAACAATAGCTCTTGTAAAAGAATTTTGGGATTTAAAATTATAAAGGTAGAGTGCGTGTTTAAATTTGAAATAATCAATTAGTTAATCCCAAGTACATGGTTTGCCTTAAATTGAAAGATTGCGCTCCACCTTTATAGTTTTAGATCCCAAAATTCTTTTACAAGAGCTATTGTTAAAGTTTTTTTGTCAAAATTCAACAAGACTATGTCTGTATTAAAGGAAAAATTGCCTTCTATTTTTTGGTCCATTTATATAGAGGTAGTCTTAAAATTTCTTTATCATCTTTTTATTTCTTATTATCTCATTTCGCTTTGCGCGAAATATTAGATAACTTATGTGCATAAAAATGTTAAATGTGTTCAAGTTAGGGTGTATACTAAAAAATTATGTTTAATTTGTTCAGTACTCAGTTAAGTGTATAAGACTACCATTTATTATACCTTTCATGAACATGAAATGGTATATTAACTTTGGTCCGATGTTTGTAACGTTGAGAAATATAGAAGATAGACTCACCATTAAGTATGCCGAATTGATCAGGGGCGACGAACTGAGTTGATATAGCCATGTCCAGTCTGTTTGAACGCAAACTAATCCCTCAAATTTTGAGATATCTCAATGAAATTTGGCACAAGGATGTATTTTTGTATTATATTAAACATTTGTCGGATCCGGTAGAATCGGACCACTATAACATATATCTCCCATACAACCGATCGTTCAGATAAGACGATTTTGGTCATTCCTGTCGCAATTTAGAAAGTATAAACGTGAAACTCGGTGATATGTATTCTAATATATCATATAAGATATCCTGAAAAAATCACTTTGATCGGAGCTATATGTAGTTATATCCCATACAACCGATCGTTCAGATAGAAAGTTTTTTGGCCATTTCTCCCTTAATTTAGAAAGTATAAACGTGAAACTCGGTGATATATTTTAATATATCATAGAAGATTTTCGAAAAAAATCACTTTGATCGGAGCTATATATATTATATATCCCATACAACCGATCGTTCAGATAGAAAGATTTTTGGCAATTTCTCCCTTAATTTCCGATATAAAAACGTTAAACTTGGTGATATTTATTCTAATATATCATAGAAGATTTCCTGTAAAAGTCATTTCGGTCGGAGCTATATATAATATATATCCCATACAACCGATCGTTCAGATAAGGGGGCTTTTGCCATTTTTTATTTTTGTATTTATCTTATACATCGGATATTTGGAGATTACGAACGGGATAAGATTATTGTTCAGCCCCATTCATGAAAGGTATGAAGTCTTAGGCACAGCCTAAGACAGTCCCGTCCTTACTTGTTTTTAATTAAAAAAATAATAAATACTTGGTACGAGGTACCTCTGAGGAGATATAGGCCGAGCTTCTCAATCAATCGTTCCTCAGCTGCATGGCAAATGAATTTTAACTGAAAAGCTTTTCATGGCCGAAATACACTCGGACAACTCACTGCCGAAAGGCAAGACCTTTAGACACGACTTTTCGAGATTAATTTGATGTTGCTTTATCAAGAACATGAACCAGGAGCTTCGGTGTAGTAGGCGTACAAGCTACCATCATGCCAAGGCGGCTCCCTTATGTAAACGAATAATTTTCTGGAGGTTGCCTCAGGACATGTTTAGTATTTCAACGCCACAATATTTCCAAAGCTATTAGCAAAAATTTCTCTCCAGTAGAGTAACTTTATATTAGTCGCCTAGGAATGTAAAAGTATCAAAAATTCTTAAGATCCTGTTTTATAATATGATTTATTTCCCCTTACTGATTGGAATGAGCCTATAGAGGCTGTAACTTTGGGTGAAGAATTATGGTACTGTACAACGAGAAGCTATAACAAAATAAAATTCTATATGTGAATGATAGAATAGCTTATAGCTTTTTGAGGCAACTAGTTTTCGAAATTTAGATTATATGCAATATTTTTTATTAACAGACAAAAGGGTCTGTGGTATGTGGTCCCACTCTCACTTCCACTCCAAATCTCACTCCCTATCTCAGTCCATCTCCCACTCTTAACTCCACTCCCACTTCAAATTCATTCATTTATTCATTCACTCATTTATTAATCATTTTCTTAATGCTATGTACATATTTTAAATTTCCATATTGTATTCAATACATTAAATATAACATAGCTTAAGAAAGGTAGATGGCAATTATTATTTTAAGAATTAAAATAGTACTAATGCCATTTTCAATAATGCTATACTGTTTTTGTGTGGGGTGTACATTAAATATTTTCGTAAAACCTTAAAGTTACTAATATACTAAAAAAATGTATTAAAAAAAGAACTTCAGGTAAAATTATTTTTATAATATTTTTTATTTTTATAATATCGCCCTCAGCAGCGATTCCAGTTCATAATGATTATGTCCAAGCCGATACAGTTTAACTGTTTTTTGAAAGAAGTAAAAATTTCTAATAACCTGTACAGTGTTAGGAAGGGAGTTGAAGACCTTGCGCGACGTGTAGATATAAAAGCTTTTAAAGTGTGACGTTCTAGAATACGGAATTTGTACAGTTGGAAGTATATTCCTACGTAAGTTATAGACTTCTGAGGGAAAGCTCTCCAAGTAACCTGAACGAATAAAGAAAATACTCAAGACTTTATATAAATACAAATGACGGCACGGTAGTATATACAGGCTCCTAAGGGATAAGTGCATACGTACGTCTAATAATTCCCTTTTGAATCGTTACAAGTGGTGACAGTTTATTTGCCGAGGCCCACCCCAGCAGCTGATACCATATTGAAGTTTAGATTGGAATATGCCATAGTAAACAGTTTTTAAAGTAGATACATTGCAACACTTTTTGAGACAATAGAACTGCCTAGCAGTATAGAGAAAATACTGTTTCAATGTGTGGATGTGCGCAGACCAATTCACACGATTGTCAATTATTATACCAAGATATTTAAAATTCTCAACAACATCAACTATGAAACAGTTGTCGCTGCATTGAATATTGCAATCGAAAGAACTTATCGCAACATTCTGAGTGCACTCCATATGGTGTAAGTTAAAACGAAGGCATCCTTCGGCATGAAATATAATATCACAGCTAGGCAGTTCTTTGGCAACATGGCTAAAATACATAAGTTTCGTTTTATTACTAACAAGTAGTTTGTGTGAAGCAAACCAAGCTCTCAGCAAATGCAAATCAAAGATAATGGGTCATATTAATTCAAGTTCACTAGTTGTACTGTACGCAATGGCCAGATCATCTGCAAACGCAGTGGTTTTTCCCTTAAATGGCAGGGATAATATTGAATTGATGTATACTGACCAAGAACAGAACCTTGGGGTACTCCCAGATTTACAAACAGTGGGCTACTGTAACTGCTATCTACTTTTACTCTTTGTATTCTGTTAGAAAGATAGGATGTAAACCAGTTATGAATAAAGCCTCGGAGCCTACAAGGTGTATTTTATCCAAGAGAATATATCGATCATGTCAAAGGCTTTTGTTATATCAACAAATAACCGGCGCAGTTTCTTTTACCGTCTAGAGCTCTGTAAATATTTGTGCAGAAACTCAGCAGAGCGTCTCCTGTTGATAAATCGGAACGAAATCCAAACTGCATAGGACTGAAAAAGTTTGAATTGTCTAGAAAGTTTAAAATTCTTTTTTGACTGCTTTTTCAAATACTTTCGATAAAGCTGAGAGTAGCGATATGGGTCTATAGTTGTTTGCATCCCTCTTGTCCCCTTTTTTGAAAATCGGAATTACAACAGCGCTTTTAAGGATATCAGGAAAAATCCCTTGAGTAATACTGGCATTGAATAAGTATTTCAATATATCAACTATATTAAGAGATATTCTCTTGAGTAGTATATTTGAAATACCATCCTCACCACACGAACTCGAGTTTTGCAGTGTGTTAATAATTTTAATAATTTCAAAGCTTGAAATGGTTTTAAGAACGAAGCTATTTTGAGCACGATTAAACGAGGGTGGTGCAATCACAGCTGCGTGAACTTAGATACCAATCGTGGTAAAGTGTTGGTTAAATTTGTCAGCTACTTCTACAGCGTCTGAGATTAGCTGATTTTCAGTACGCAATACAACTGGCTCATCAGCCTTAATGCAGTTTTTATTTAGAATAGTGTCGACCACGCTCCATTCTTTTCTTGAGTTGCCAAGTGCTGATTTAAGTTTTTTACGAAAAAAGTTATCGCGTATCGAATTTTTTTCCTTATTAGTCTGTTTACTAATTTTATTGTATCGGCACCGAAGCCCGAAGCATTACCGGAACGCTTAGCACACCTTTTTCTTAATTTATTTTTAAGCTTTATTTTATTTAAGAGATCCCGAAAGATCCAAGGTTTAATTCTAATATTTTTCTTTGAAAGGCTTAAAGTATAAGTGCATTGTTAATATGCGCATTTAACGTTTTTATGAAAACGTCATAAGCTAGCGATATATCATATAACTCCACTCCCACTCCTATGTAAAAATAGGAGACCACGAAGGCCCCGGCCGTACAATTTCTGTTGCTGAATTTATTAAGAAATGGGAGCCTTCGGTTCAACCCGAGCAACCATTCGAGCCGAATGAAGCGTCAGGAGGGCCGAATGTGGGACGGGAACACCGCAGTGGACGAAAGACCTAAACTTACATACCTTAAAATACAACCTTAACATAGCAACTAAACAACACTGCTTAACGAAGCGTCTTTTCAACAGAACAGTTTTGCAAGTTCAATTTTAAACAGTTTCAGTTCTGTCCAGCTCGCGAATCATCACGCTTCAACACTCAAAATAAAATAGACATTAAAAATAGTTTTAAACCTAAATCTAAGTGCGTATTAAATACATTTAAATATAAAAATAAACATTTAAATATGAAATAAACATATGAACATTAAATAAAGATCTATTTTACTACATATGTATATATGTGCATACATACGCACATATCCCACATTTTAATAAAAGCATGCAAGCTCAACCTCAAAAGCACACTCATTTAGCTTAATTTTTGACCAAATATTATTATTATAATTTATTTAAAATACTTAAGGATTCAACCAAACAAAGGTCCTACAATAGAAAAACGAATCAAATAAGTGGCTCTAATTCATGCGTACATGTATGTGTGCGTAAAGTGAACTTATGGTTTAAATTTATGAATATCCTATTTTTAGCTTTGCTTGCTTTTGCTTTGTTTACTGTTGATATTCGCTTACATTACGGTTCTATTTTGGACCGCAATTTAGTACCTAGCGATGCTAATGTACACGGTTGTGATATTTTTTAGCGCATTATTTCCGTCGTAATGGTTATTGCAGCAGTTAAGCGGCAGTTACCCACCGACGTGTGCCGTACGTACGGACGTTCGTCGTACGAAGCACGTTTGACCGAACTCTCAAGCCCGTAGGAATCAATGTGTGCGTCTGTGTACATGTACATAACATATTTGTGTGTGTATTGTTTACAGACAAGCACTGTTGCCATTGACCATTTTGCATGCATGCTTATGGAAACATCAACTTTTTCCAATTTAATTTTTGATGTTGTAAAAGGCTGGAATTAATATTAAATAAATATAAATATTAAATAAATATAAATCTGCACTTTTACATAATTATTTCGAATTATTTTCACAATTTTTCAAACTTAATTAGGTGTTTTTGCATAAAACTGCAAACGGTCAAAATTAGCGCACAAAAGTTTACTAGGCAGCTCTGTCTAGTGAGAGAGCGATCAGCTGACACGTTCTTACGGAAAAAATCAAAATTGTTTTGATTTCTACGTTCCGGGCTACGTACGTA
Organism: Eurosta solidaginis; assembly: GCA_029619165.1. Lineage (NCBI taxonomy): Eukaryota > Metazoa > Arthropoda > Insecta > Diptera > Tephritidae > Eurosta > Eurosta solidaginis. The sequence goes on from JARSSU010022681.1 coordinate 6,888, forward strand.
CGGGCGTTGCACGTCGGTGAGTTTTCGTTTACATTGCACACTCATAAGATAGGTCGTGTCAGCTGACACGTTTTTTCTACGTACGTTCGTGGGTAACTGCCGCATTACTCACGAACGTACGTACCAAAAACGTGTCAGCTGACACTACCTATCTTATGAGTCTGCAATGTAAACGAAAACTTACCGACGTGCAACGCCCGTACGTACGTGGCCCTGAACGTAGAAGTCAAAACCAATTTGATTTTTTCCGTAAGAACGTGTCAGCTGATCGCTCTCTCACTAGACAGAGTTGCCTAGTAAACTTTTGTGTGCGAATGTTTGACTAAAGATTGTTTAAAATGTTGTTGAAATATCCTAAAATTATTATATAAAATTGGAGGTTACAAATAAATGAACTAGAAATTCTTATTCAGTATTTGTTTCTGCCATTTGCACCATGAAAAATTGTAATTCCAAAAGTTGATGTTTGCATAAGCATGCATGCAAAATGGTCAATGGCAACAGTGCTTATCTGTAAACAACACACACACAAATATGTTATGTACATGTACACAGGCACACACATTGATTCCTACGGGCTTGAGGGTTCGCTCAAACATGTTTCGTACGACAAACGTCCGTACGTACGGCACACGTCGGTGGGTAATTGCCGCTTATAGATTATTGTGTATGCTGGAAAAGCTAGAAGACAGAGTTGACAATAGGAATTAAATAGCTTCTGTCTTACAGAAGTCACAACGAAATATGGTTTCAATTTCACTTAAAAGTTCACATTTCGCCACCGGACTCGACTACAGTTTAAGTGTAGGTGCAACGATCCAGTTTCGGTTTCTTTTTGGTCCTTAAGATTCCACTCTCATTCACAGTAATAAGTCTGAATTTGTTCAGGTTTAGCTTCGGTTTCCAAGTGTTCTGTAGATTTGATATGACTACATCGAACCTTGAGGTCGTTTCGATCCGTGCCGAACTTAGGTTCGTCAGAGTCTTGTATGGCTGATATCTATAACAGAATTCACATCGCTTAGTCAAGGTTGACAAACGCGTAGGAGTATCTTTAAACTACGCTGCACAACCCATTCAATCCCTCTTGTTATATGACCTCAGCGTGGTCGCCGCTGGTATTTTTCAAACGCTTGATCTCAATCTCGATCACATCGAACTAATTAAGTATAAATATTATGTGTGTCCCGAAGCACAAAAACATCACGGTCAAGGAAAACGATGGCCTCCTTTTCTAATATAGGTATTTTTATTTGATATTTTTTTCTCTTGAATAGAAAACTATATTTTATAGTGTATGGACTAAAATTAATACCAAGATATCTAAGAAACTGCTTAAAACTATTTAGTGGTTTTACAAGTAGTATAAAAAGCTTAAAAACAGTAGCAAACTTTGCTAGGTTTAAAAAATTAACTAAAATCCTTTACCGTGTACTTTTATGGTGTTGTTTTGCCATAGTGATTGAGATTTTTTCGGGACTGTTGGTTATTATAAGCTTTTATATAGTTTCACTTTTGTTGTCTGTAATGGAATCTTGCAAGTTAAATTTGATACACTTCCCGGTGTCCGATTGAGCTGAAATTTTGCACACATGTATAACTCCGATGACAATGCAATATTACTTTGTTAGAATTCGATAAATTAATCGATAACACAGTTATCGGTAAAGATTTGTATTTACTTTGGCATAACAGCCTAAGTCCCATACAAACCCGCCGGTACTTATCCGTGGATTGTGATATTTGGACGTGGTGAATCACGCGTGTCACGCGTGGTGAATCTCAACGCTTGCGAAAAGCGGAGACACAACCCTCTGTTGTATTTCTGTGTATAACCAACATAGCTGAATTTTTAAGGCTGTTTAACTCTGTAATCTTTTCTGTAATTTATTTTGCTTTTGGAAAAATTACCTATTTGAAAAAAACTGGCAGAAAAATATTGGCATAACAGCTTAAGTTAAATCAAGAATGGAAAAACTTGGAAAATTTGAGCAGATGTGGCAATTACGCGTGCCCGTTGAACGAAATATTGACAATCTATTGATAATCGCTAGGAAATTAGCGACATTCCATCAACTTGGCAGCACTTTAGCACACCCATATTAATTGTGCATTAAATTTAAAATATACAACTCAAAAATGACTCCGGTTGTTATGTCCGCAGCATTTATTTGATGCAAATACAACATAATAATTTACACGGCCAAAGCCATAATAATTTGCACGGGTCATCATTCTTTCTCTGATTCAAAAGCTGAACTACCAGCGCTACCGCCATCAGCTCAGTGTCATCATTGCCAGTAGCGCCAATAACACCAAACTCGTGCCTGACACACAAAAGTCGTTTCACTCAATAGCGCAAGTGAAATGTACTACGCACTCACTACTAAGTAACGTCAATATTCGATTGGAGTCATTTCGTCAATGAGCTACCATTGAGCTGGCACCGCATTGGCGCTGGCGCCATACAATTTACATCACTAAAATTGCACGAATGTCCAGGCTCATGACTTTGTTAATCCAGATGGTGAAAACGAAGACTCAAAGGAATGCAACCTTGCAAACAACAACCGCCATTTTCAAAGTGTAAAAATACGCTAACGCCGTTAGGCTGTTATCGGTAAGTGTTGCATACTTTTCTGCGCACTTGATTTTGTTTTACAGATTTTTGGCGATGGAATTTTAGCTAAGCGAAAGTAGAATTTTATTTTAAAACAGATTTAACCCACAGATGAGAGATCTGCAATAAGTAGTTGTAAACTGAACGCGGCATAGACAGAGTTAAGTTATTTAACACTGTTTGACATAATTTTATATGTGCTCTATGTCAAAAATGCTTCAACTAACTTAGTCACATTTTATTTCGATTATGAATATGCCCCAATATATTCGGATTATGATATAATAAAATTAAAGAAAAAAATAAAATTAAAGAAAAAAAACTTTTTTAAAAATAAGCTTTTATTATTGGCTAATAAAATTAACTAAAAAGTAAGTTGGTGCATTAAAAGAAATGGATAGAATGAGAAACGTTACAAATAACTAAGTAAAGATTACGTAACTAATTTAAACAATATTTTACCCTACTAAAAATTTAAAAAAATTCCTATTTAAATTAAATTTAAGAAAAAGGCTTTTCTAAGAACAAGCTTCTATTACTTGTTAATAAAACGAACTAAAAAGTAAACAATAAAATTAAAGAAAAAAAAACTTTTTTAAAAATAAGCTTTTATTATTGGTTAATAAAATTAACTAAAAAGTAAACAATAAATTGACTCTAAAGAAATATAACACTTTATAAGTTCATTGTAAGCTTTAACGATAATTAGGCTTTTTCGTCTGCGACAAAAGAATTCTATATTGTACATAATTATATATTTTTAACATTAAAACTTTACACCTAAATTATTAAACCTTACAGTTTATATCACAGTCCTAATTGTTCTAATAAAAGCGTGTTACATTGCGATAGCAAGAAAAGGAGATCCTAAATGTTCTTAATTATACCATCAAAATTCAACACGTTTTTTATTAGAACAATTAGAACTGTGATATAAACTGTAAGGTTTAATAATTTAGGTGTAAAGTTTTAATGTTAAAAATATATAATTATGTACATATAGAATTCTTTTGTCGCAGACGAAAAAGCCTAATTATCGTTAAAGCTTACAATGAACTTATAAAGTGTTATATTTCTTTAGAGTCAATTTATTGTTTACTTTTAGTTAATTTTATTAACCAATAATAAAATCTTATTTTTAAAAATTTTTTTTTCTTTAATTTTTTTTATGATAATATTTCCGATAATTTAGGGACTATTTTTATTTAACATTATTTATTTTGCGGGATGAATCCGGGACTGTTCCGGACCGTATCTGTATTGTTTTCGGAACCATATCCAGACTCTTTTAGAATCATATTAGAAAGATAGCTTCAAGTTATTTTGGAATTCGTCGAATATTTTCGATATTTTTGCGGAGCCATTTTAAGACCGTTACTATCTAAACTTCGTAAAAAATGCTCTCACGGGGCATCTGGGCCCCCTACCTTAACCAGTTTATCCAATACACCGTTAAATGTTAAAAAAAATATACTACATTTCAATTGAGTTACAAAATCAAGCCTCCAGACATCCCGACATCCAAACTTGTTGATTTATAATATATGGTATGGGCGTCGTAAGAATTTCCGTCCAAATAATTTTGGAAAATAAGCCAGTTTTCGGATTAATTACAAAATAATTTAAGAACCATCTGCGGATCATTTCAGGGCTTTCTTTGTATTATTTAAGGCCTATGATACGGCTCGGGACTATTTTCCTCATTTATTTTTTTAGGCTATTGCATAGATTTTATCGCGGGCTTGGCGACTAAATCAAAAAAAAACCGTAACGGATATTTGTCAAAAAAGATCCGAAAAGGCTCGAAAAGTTTCGTAAAGGTTCGGTGTTAGCAACAGGCCAAATACATAAAATTGGATCTCTATCATAAACAGCGGTGGGCACCACTACATTTACACGGTTACCAAATTGAGAATGTGTTAGTAAACACGAACGCGTAGCGAGCACGAAAGCAAACTCAATTATTTATTTAGTTTGATTTCAATGCTTGAACGGTGAACACGTGTCACACGCACTCTTTGGTACTCTGTTTTAAGCGCGCGTGCGACACTTCCTCACCGTACGACCATCGAAATCAAGCTAAAAGAGCTGTCGTTGATTTTCACGAAGTAGCCATTGTGCTATCGCTTATCGTATACATATATGGTCGCTTACAAGTCAACCTAATAAAACCGCAATGCGTTTTTTAGCGCACGCAAACAACCGGCGTTTTTTGCCCTAATCCAAATAAGCATGCGTTGCGACAATGTAAAGCATGTGTGCAAACGTCAAATCTAAATGTCACGCAGAACAAAAAGTGGAAATCGAGTTAGGTTTTCACGCAGCAAATTCAATTTGAGTTGCTCTCATACAAGTTGTTTGTGCATGAGACATTTTTAACAGAAAATGACTTGCGTGCGTTTATATTAGGTTGGCTTGTTAGCAGGTGCTAAGCTCACGCCCACCCCGGATCATAAAGTTAAAGTGAATGTTAAAGTTAAAGAGAAAGTTAAAGTTAAAAATAAAGTTAAAGTTAAAGTGAAAGTTAAAGCTAAAGTTAAAGTGAAAGTTAAAGTTAAAGTTAAGGTAAAAGTTAAAGTTAAAGTGAATGTTAAAGTTAAAGCGAAAGTTAAAGTTAAAAATAAATTTAAAGTTAAAGTGAAGTTAAATTAAAGTTAAAGTCAAAGTCAAAGTTAAAGTTAAGGTTAAAGTTAAAGTTATAGTTAAAGTTAAAGTTAAGGATAGAGTTAAAGTTAAAATTAAAGTTAAGGTAAAGTTAAAGTTAAAGTTGAAGTTAAATTTAAAGTTAAAGTTAAAGCGAAAGTTAAAGTTAAAATGAAGTTAAAGTAAAAGTTAAAGTTAAAGTTAAAGCTAAGGTTAAAGTTAAAGTTAAAGTAAAGTGAATGTTAAAGTTAAAGCGAAAGTGAAAGTTAAAAATAAAGTTAAAGTTAAAGTTAAAATGAAAGTTAAAGTTAAAGTCAAAATTAAAGTTAAAGTTAAAGTTAAGGTTAAAGTTAAGTTAAAGTTAAAGTTAAAGTTAAAGTTAAGGTTAAAGTTAAAGTTAAAGTTAAAGTTAAAGTTACAGTTAAAGTTAAGTTAAAGTTAAAGTTAAAGTTAAAGTTAAAGTTAAAGTGAATGTTAAAGTTAAAGTGAAAGTTAAAGTTAAAATAAAGTTAAAGTTAAAGTGAAAGTTAAATATTAACTTCTCATTTATTCAATAAAAGTAAAAAATTTGTTTTCTTATCGGTCACCACGCTTAAAAAGGTTAAACTTGAATTAATATCAAAGCAAAACTGATTAATCAAAGAAAACAAAATGTTGCATAAATATTATAATTGCATAAGTTGATAATATGCAATAGCTTTACCGCGGCAGTCCCCGAGTGCCACACGTCCTTTTTTTCTAATCTTGTGTCACCAGTCATTTTGGGATTTTTTTATTATTTAAGACTGTTTTCTGTACTGTCTCGGAATTGCTTTCAGTATGATATCATTGGAGCTGTGTCGCAATAATCACAAACGGTAGTGTTTGGTGTATTCTAAAAGCAGGCACGTTCGATACAATTGCAAAACCCCGTTATTAAATCCGTAATCTGATTTTTAACAATTTAGTCGAAATTTTGGGGGTGATCAAGCCGAAAACCCAGATTTTTATTAAGCATGACGATAAGGTCAAATATACATACACGCAGACCACTTTGTTTATTTTGGTAGCCAGTGTTAGCGTTCACAATGCTTGTTCATAAAACTTATTCAGTTATTAACAGCGCGTGTGCTCAAATTCCAACTCCTGCCATGTCATTCTTTGTTTTCATATACAAAACATTTTTTCTTTTTGTTTATTCAAGCGACATCTTAAACATATTACTTTGAACCAAAAAATAAGCTCCTATGTGCATTGTTGATTTTTTAAGCCTTCGAAATGTTTACAAAAGTACAAAAAACCATTAAGTTGCACTCATGGTAAGAGCAAAAAAAAATTACAAACACACTTATTATTGCCTTTAGTCTCTTAGTGGTTTCTATTATTTTTCAGCACGTGTGCACTTTTCTACCCATGCACCAATACACACACTCAAATTATTAGAGTAAGAGGTAGAAAAAAATGCACTTCCCATGCAAGGTGCAAGAAAAGTTTATTTAACCACCCTTTCACATTAGTTGCATGCACACACAACGACCTTCCTTTGGCGCACCTTGAACTTTTTGCAGTTACCAAAGTATTGCCCGAAGCATTTTACATGCACCTACCTATGCATATGCAAGAACAACATTATATATTCAAAAAGTAAATGCAAATATGACTTTAATGTGAATAATGTGACTTGGGCATGATGAAGGCCAAGATGAAAAAAGTAAAAATACTTCGCAATATTATGTCGCATTAAAAGGTTTAGAAGAGAGCGAAAAAAAGGAAAGGCGTGAAAGCTTAGTACACTGACTAACCAATATTATCCAGGTTTCTTGTTAAAACACTCACACATTTTAAAATAATTTTTACCAGATAAGTTAATAACGCGAACTTGACCTGAACTTCTTAACAGCTTTTAAATTTATTTTACTAAAATTTTTTGTTTTAATTCGATTTTCCACCAAACTTGCATTAGCTTCACATCTATGTATGTAACTCTCCTTTTTAATAAAACAAAAAAAAATGTTATCTATACGCACACGAACCCTTATTTTCAGGTGGTACAGATTTGCTTGTAATTGGTTTGTTTTTAATAACACAGCGACTTACAAATAATCAAGTACAAGTACTTTATCACTTGACTGTTTCATTTTCAAAACCCGAAAATGATCCTGAACAGTAACCATATAATTTTTCGAAACCGTTGACCTGAAAAGAACGAAACAGTACAATTTTTGACACAGGCTCTGTGCCAATCATATCTACTTGCCATATTAAGGAACTACGTAAACAAATCAAGGCCAGACAAAGGTGAGGACAAGAGGCGGAACAGCCCACGGACCGGTGTTAGATCTCGACCTCTGGTGGACTGCATGCTGCGCTTGCACATACCAAGAAAGCACTTTTCGTGTCGCTTTTGCAGATGACGTGTCTGCGTAACTACAGCACAGAAGCAAGGAAACAAGTATAATGCGCATTGTGAATAGAATAGACCACGAACTTCAGCTGGGACGTCGAAAACGGAGATAGTGATCCTCATGAAGAGGCGACTTTCCGCCATCCAATCATCAATATGATATTCGAAAACCAAAAAGTAGAAACACGGAGCTCCACGAAACACTATTGCTGCCATGCAAGCGCATAAGAATCGGTTCGACAGAAGCAACAGCAATGGAGCTGCAGTCATGCAGGCAACTGGAGCAGAAAACTTATTCCCGAGCTGGAGCCAAGGGGAAAGCCGAAATATTGAGAAGTCGACTTCTTCCTGACATAGTTTTAAACTGGTCCCGGGCATTTCCGTCAATAACTTCTAAGAATGGCGTCATAGATGACGCATGCCATACCTTCATTTTTTTAATGCGATCACTTCGCAACGAAGTAGAGTGGAGGTGGCACTGGACGGTCTATCACCCACCAATGTTATCCATTAGATGACCTGAGTAAAAGTAACAGATAGGATATATTTAGCCAATATGAGTGGAATATTCTCACTACTTAAAACGTGTAAATAGCCAAAGCGCTCACTTAGCGTACTTCCGTAAAAGAATGTCAAACAGAAAATGCGCGGCCCACGAAAAGAAGAGAGTTTTTTGCTGAGAGAGGCTCGCTGATAAATTAGCTTCGAGGCCTAAAACCCAGGTTAGCGCCTAAATCATTTACTACTACCACGTAACACAAAAAACTTATGGGCGGCACGATACTAAAAAAAGGAACTTAACCGACTGCAATGAATCAAAACGAAACCGTATCTAATAAAACTAGACAAAACGCAGAACATGCTACATCTTGGATTATTGAAACCCATTTTGAAAAACAAACACAAAAATAATTTCAAAGAACGAACCCGAGCTTGATATAATTTGAAATCCAAACAAAAATAAATTTGAAGAGCGAAACCAAAACCGAAGCACTTTTCAACCTAAGACAAAACGTGAAGGATTCCTGAGTAATTTTGAATTACGAAACCAAACTCAAGAAGATTCGAGACTGAAGCCGAAACGAGCCTCAATAGTTTTGAAGAACGAAACTAAAACAGAAACACCATTAAAAATTAAAGTCGATTAGGGTAAAACAAAAAAGGTTAGTTTTCGTCTAAAATTTAACGAGCACTGATCTCAGAAATTCCAAAAGCGTCCAAAGGCAACAAAACTAAACATTTTCAGAAATAAAATTTTATTTATTAAAAAAAAAGCAAAAAACAAACTTTAACTTTATATTTACATAATATACTTTTTATATTAAAAACAAACTACTTACTTCTTACTTAATTGGCGCTTAACCGTTTAAACGGTTATGGCCGTCCAACAAGGCGCGCCATCGCTCCTTCTCTCTGCCAACCGGCGCAAATTGGTCACAAAAAAAAACCAACCAATTACACGTGAACATATCCGCATCACCTGAAAAGACGGGTACTGGTGCGTAAATGTAACATTTTTACTTTTATTTGGTATAAGAGAGTTACATACCTATAAACATATAAGTGAAGCGAATATAAGCGTGCTAAAAAGTTTTCGTAAACTCTAAAAATTCCAAATTTCGTAACTACATATATATTTTTTTCGAAAATTTAAAACGAGACTTTTATCAATACTCAGTGTTTTTCGTGCCTGTTCGTTGTTTTACTCCACACACAAATCAATATAGAATGGCGCATGGCTTGCATTTTACATGCAGCTCTGGGCTTTTAGAAATCATATGCATATGCACATGTTTAATAATTTTATGTCAGTAATATATAAGGACACATTTTTTTTCTATTTGCACCATTTTTGTTCGACCTTCACATGCCAAGCAAAAAGAAATGACTTTGTAAAGAAAGTCTTTAGTTCAAAACTGGTACGCTTCTAGTGCATTCGGAACCGTGACTAGTTCGCCCTCTATTTCCTTTACATGATTTCAACTGGCGAACTTAATACGACGATATCCTTGGAGGTGTCTTCGTTGCATTACGTTTCCTATAGTTCCGAACTAGATACAAATTTCCACTTAGAACTAGTTGGTTTATTACTAGAAATTTCATAGTTCCCAGCTAGTGTCAAAACTTACAGTTAAATGTATTTCTTTTTTACGTGCTATTTCATTGGTCCTAACCAGATCGAGATTTAACATGTTTTTTCGTTAGCTCCAAACCATTCCATAAATATCTGCATTGAAAATATCAACTCACCTTTTAAGGTAGTTCCTATTCAGGTGAAAATTCGAAATATTTCAACTGTTACGATTTTCCACAGATTATATTACGAAACCTATTTCAAGTTTCGAAGCAATTTCGTTCTGAAGAACTTTGTTACCCAAACAAAAGTTGCTTGCTATTCTTTTAATGTACTATGTTGCCGCGAAATAGCACCCTTGGTAGAACCTTTCTCCTGCCAATTTTCGTACTCATGTGCTATAGAGTTTACGTAATGGAAATGCTTTAAGGTGTGGGGAAAGCAAGCATGATGCTCAGGTCGAAACTTCATCAATCAATTAGCAGTTTTTTGTAGACAATATAGTTATCAAATATAAACTAAGTAATAAATATTGAAACCCAAACTGTCGATTATTGAACTAGAGAAAATCTAGTTAGTATCGAACTAGTAAATATTTGGTACTTAAAGTCTAGTTCTGAACCAGAAATTCGTATCAGTAGTTACTGACTTCCCTAAAGGTGACACATATAGACACAACTACAACATTTTGCGCTAAAAGCTTCTACATGCCCAACTTCCATTGCAAGCATACATACATGTCGAGGATTTTCGCACGTTTCCTGTCAGCCCATACCCAAAGTGAAAATATTAAAGCTCTAGTATGCAGCATTGTTGTAATCTACCTGAATACTCATAAATTTCACTAATGTACACTTTTTTTTTGTGTGGGGGTGTGCATAGGAAAGGGTAGCGATATTTTACTCGTAAATTTCAATATTCATATGAGTGCCTCCAAACATTATATCACTCACACTAGCAAATAATATGCATTTACTCGACTCTACTTAGGCCTTTCGCAGTTCGAATGTATGCATTAGGGTGTTTTAATTGCGGCCGATAATAACTTGATTTTCTAATTTGACTTATATTTGTGAAATAGATATCTATAAATAGACTGCTGCCAGCTTTGAGGAGCTTCGACAATGCGTATGCATTCTTTTCCCAAACTTTCTTACTGGTTTCGGAACTATCGAAAAAAGGGAATCATATCGTACCGTAGCAACAGTAGAGTTTCGCCATGAAAATTCGCCAGTTGAAACAATGTACAAGAGATATAGGCGAACTGTTAGGGTTCCGAATGCACTATAAGCGTACCAGTTTCGAACTAGAAATGTTCACTACTGTGGACCTCAGCCTCAGTTAGCTATAGATTTTTCTACATTGCAGTTCTTAGATCTTTAGGGAAGTATACAGCAGGCAGCAGGAAAACGATAAAGGATTCAACGGAATAATAAAAAATTTCCTTTGAGCGTCTCGTTCGTCAAATAGAACGAGGCTGTTAATATACCATTCATTTCAGGAAATATATAATTACCATGAAATTGAAACACCCTAATGTACATACCTTTGTTTTGAGTAAAACTCGTTGTTACCTCTTAACACGAGTTTTTAACAAAATTAAACTTTTATCGTTAAAGCGCATATAATCGGAACACTCTTCTTTTAACACTAAGATGAGTTAAAACTTAGTTTTCAAATTTCCAAAATCTGATGAAGGCTTGGCACGCACTTTTAATACGTGGTAAAGTTTTATTGGATTTTCCTCCACTAATTTATTGAACTATCTTATCGAAAATTTGAGAGTCGATGCTCTTAGTAAATGGAGTTTTTATATGTGATTGATTGATTGTTCTTTCACGAATTGTGGCAATTATGTTCCAGGACTTTGTCAATAAAAACAAGAAAATGAAGTTTTCGGAAAACTTTTATATGGATCTTCACAATAGTCTTTCTCTAAC
>JARSSU010022682.1:0-48835 GCA_029619165.1 Eurosta solidaginis
ATTTTAATTACAAAATTCGTTCACACCCATCGCCGTGCAGCCTGTCAAGTCAACCTATGTAAATAAAACCTTTTAAAAATAAGATTTGCTAAATTTTGGAAAATGGGCAAGGAACTACATTAAAAAGGAGAAAATTTCAAACACAAAACTCTCAATATATTTAAAGCACGTAGCTACCTTACCATTAAAGATATCTTAGTGCAATGTACGAAAACATTAAAAAATGTGTTACTTTTAGTCAAGATTTTCACAAAACTTTTAATACCAAAGTCGAACAAAAAGGAAGTAACTTTTTTTATATCTTCTTACGGAAGACGATAAACGATACGTGACATTTCTCCTTAAATGTATCCTTAATATATATGACACCATAATGCTGGCTATATAATATGCGGTTTTGCCCGAATTTAGACTTCCTTACTTCTTTTAAATCGCCTTGCCTTAATTAGTGTCTTTGTGGTACTTAATTGCATGCATATCGTGTCTAAACAATGCCATGGTCATTCGCCTAAAAGTAGACTTAGACAAGAAATAATTTACTGTTAAGTGATGAACACACTTGGCGATAATGACGTGCACAAATACTAACACATACATGCATGCTTGTCAAAGATTATGAATCTGTAAGCATTTTTCGAATTTTTGTTGTTATTCTTTTTCTCCTACACACGCACCCAATCAATACTCTGAATTGTGGTCAATCCTTGCATGTACGTATGGGAGTATGTTATTCGTATCTGTCCCTGTTTATATATGGCGCGTGTATTAATAACTAGCCAGCTGTGCTGACCGAGGTTATTGTTTATCCTTCAATAATTTGCAACACACACACAGACACATCAACACCTACATACTCAAATAAAAGCTCAGCACTATGCATTTGATTTGTCTGCATAGCTAACTTACAGTTTATTATCACTTCTGCGGCATTCTTTTGATTGTTTTTAGATTTTTATTATATTTTTTTCTTTTTTGTTATTTAGAAGTTACTTCTCACACATTAGTACATAGGGAAGCAGCACGAAAATATTTTGCCGCGCTTTTCAGCTTGCATAGTTTTCGCACAATTTATAAATATATTTATTTCACTCGTATTAGAAAATGAAAAAAAATGCCTTCTTATGCTACATTAACACTAAGGGACAACCTGTTTAAAGCCTGCCGCAGTTATCAGTCAACTGAAGCGAGTGAAACCAAAAACGTAGCTAACAACTTAAAATTGTGTGACGGATAAGCAACAGTTGTGTTAGATTGTAAGCTTTTCTGTTATTCATTGCTGAAAGCTTTCATTTGTTTTTTCTTTTTTTTTGATTATATTTAAAACCACATGCTGTTGTTTTTATATTCTCTTATCACTATTAATGCAACAAATAGACAGCTTGTCGCCAACAACATATCGCTCATGTACTTCAATAGTGTCATAACTCAAAAAACACAATTTTCCAGGAGAGCCATTCAAAGATTTTAACTGCCATATGTTGCGCATATAAAGGCATATTTTCGTTTTTATAGCACGTGGTAAATTTTTAACTGATCACAAAGATTCTTTCATACAACATAGATCATGATATTGAGTTATGACACTGTGGAAGTAAATAAGCGATATATACATATGTGTTCATATTTACTATGTAGATATGTATATTTAACGTTCAGCTCTATCACTACTAGGAGATACGACTCAAAGGAGTTTTATAGCCAGCGAGGAAGTTGTTTCCCCTCGCGTGATTTATTATCGTCATCGACCATATCGAGGGCCACCTTTCTTATCGCTAAACAGCTGCATTGAATAACGCTACCGGCTGTCGCATCGTAGTGCTTGTTCTAACACACATGCCCGGTAATTGCCTACAAAGTGCAGAGCAGCAACAAAGCCCTCTGTTGACATATATACATTTACTTTACATATTTTAATTGTGTTTTTTTATTATACCTTTCATGAACATGAAATGGTATATTAACTTTGGTCCGATGTTTGTAACGTTGAGAAATATAGAAGATAGACTCACCATTAAGTATACCGAATTGATCAGGGCGACGAACTGAGAAAGCCATGTCCGTCTGTCCGTCCGTCCGTCTGTCTGTTTGAACGCAAACTAGTCCCTCAAATTTTGAGATATCTTAATGAAATTTGGCACAAGGATGTATTTTTGTATTATATTAGACATTTGTCGGATCCGGTAGGATCGGACCACTATAACATATATCTCCCATACAATCGATCGTTCAGATCCATTTCTCCTTTAATTTAGACAGTATAAACGTGAAACTCGGTGATATATATTTTAATATACCATAGAAGATTTTCTGAAAAAATCACTTTGATCGGAGCTATATATAATATATATCCCATACAACCGATCGTTCAGATAGAAATATTTTTGGCAATTTCTCCCTTAATTTCCAATATAAAAACGTTAAACTTGGTGATATTTATTCTAATATATCATAGAAGATTTTCTGTAAAAATCATTTCGATCGGAGCTATATATAATATATATCCCATACAACCGATCGTTCAGATATGGGTGTTTTTATTATTTTTTTATATTTATCTTAAAATTGTTTAGGTATGTACATATGTTCACTATATATCTCTTATCTTATAAAATAAAATAAATGTAAGGCGCGATAACCTCCGAAGAGATCTAAGGCCGAGCTTCTCTTCCAATTTGCGTCGTGCTCCTCCTACAAATTGGCCGGACGGGACCTACATGTTTTATGCCGACTTCGAACGGCATCTGCAAGACAGATGAGTTTTCACTGAGAGCTTTTCATGGCAGAAATACACCCGGAGCGCTTGCCAAACACTGCCGAGGGGCGACCCCGCTTAGACAAATTTTATTCTAATTTAAAAACTTTATTTCTAAAATTTTGATTGCGCTTTTTCCGGGGTGCGAACCCAGGGCATACGGTGTGGTAGGCGGAGCACACTACCATCACACCACGGTGGCCGCTTCTTTCTTATCTTATACATCGCATTATTTGGAGATTACGAATGGTATAAGATTATTGTTCAGCCGTATTCATGAAAGGTATGAAGTCTTCGGCGGAGCCGAAGGCAGTCCCGTCCTTACTTGTTTTGTTTTAGTTTATTTCAATAAATTTGTTTTAATCAATTAAGTTAAATTTTTTTTATTTATGTATTTTATATTATATCATGTTATCTTTTTATTTAATTTTTTATATCATTTTGCATTACTTGAAATTTTTTCATTCCATTTGTTTTGTTTTGCTTCATTTTATTTTACTTCATATATTTTTGCTTTTGTAAAATCATCACGAAAGTCATCATAATTCTAAAAACCACTCTGTGGTTATAACAACCCTGAGTCCTTTTTTTTAGTATAAGTTTATAAATACAACAACAAAGAAAAGACAAGAAAAGAAAAGAAAAGAAGAGAAAAGAAAAGAAAAGATAAGAAAAGTAAAGGAAAATAACAGTAAGACACTTCCGGTTAGTGAACAAAACCAAATACTCGTGTTTTAATTAGCCAACAAAAATAAAGTTTCTCAAATAAATTAATCCCCATTGGAAATCTGAATATTTCACCTTATTCTAATTTAATTTGTTTTACTTTTGTGTCTTATGGAGCTTTTCGGCAGTTGGTTTTAAAGCAAGAAACAAGGCTTTTTCTTCTACATGTTCCAGTGCTATTTTGCACCTTCCTCGGGAAGTCTGTTTATTGGACAAAACACATAAAATAATTTATAAACATAACATCGACAAAGTATATAGCATTTTCTAATAAACACTTACATTTATTGTATTTGACAATTTTTCCACTTAAAACATATTAATTTACTGAAATATTTATTTTATTTATTTTTATTCATCGCCGTGGCGTAAGCACAATTAATATTGTCCACATCGTCCTTAAAATTGATACCCTTTTTTATTTTTTTGCTGAATTCGAAGGCCTTCCATTGACAGTCTTGTTTTTTCTCTTCCTTCTACATCTAAAATATTTACATTTTCAAAATCAGCTGAGTGTTGTTTATTTGTTAAGTGTTGAATAAGCGCAGTTGAGTTTTTTCCATTTTTGGCATCTGCTCTGTGCTCGGTGATTCTGACACCCAAAGCTCTCCTTGTTTTGCCAATGTATATTTTGTTGCACTTTTCTTCAACATTCCCATTGCACTTTATTTCGTATATGACGTTGTGTTGTTCCTTCTCTACTTTGTCTTTTGTTCTTGTGAATATTTTATTAAGTGTTAAGTGTGGTTTGTAGGCAAAGCATGTATTGTTCTTGTCCATTATTTTGTTCAATGTTTTGATGTCCGTTAAGCCTTTCACGTCCTGTATTTTAACAATTGCTAATATGTCATCTACATATTTATTTATGTATTTGACATATATGTCTTTGGATTTCAATTCTGCTATGCTGTCGTCAATCATTTTTTCAAGTACGATGTCTGCCACAGAGGGCGAAAGTGTGTGTTCCCATGGGCATACCGTATATTTGTTGATAGAAGGTGCCATCATAAACGAAGTAATTAATCGGTGAGTCTTATATTCCAAAAATAAGGAAACAACGCCCGCGGGCGTTACTCCCCGGGGATTTTTTGCACTGCACAGAGGTATCGCCCTAAGGGCCATAGAAGCTACGTCATTGGCTGAACCACGATCTCCAAATTGTAGCAAGTTAGACACTTACCCATCCAGAGTTATTCTTCATGCATGATGTTCGTCCTGCATATGGTGGGTCCCCGATGAAACAAACAATGTTTTCGAATGCAATGTATACGAAATACTTCTAAAAGGAAACTCCTCTATGGTCGAACCCCGTTAACACTACGAGTTTCCTTTTACTTCCGTTATAGGCAATGACCATTGAGTGGGGCGAAGCATTTCAGCTATAGCAATAACAGCATTGTGTCCTTTCAGCTCTGCCAAAATTGACTTAACGGTAGTCGACAAATTAAGAAGAACAAAAATTATTTTCCAGAAGCCGAAATTTCAGTACTATACAAAATCTATATAACTTAAGTGCTTCCTGAGTTAAAACTAACTTCGTGGGGGCCAATCGCTCATCATCATTATAAACTGGAGCTTAAACTCCGTGATACTTTTAACCAAGCGCAACACTGCAGAAACCTTCTTAGCGATAACTCACTTTCAATTGGAAATACCATGGGAGTACAAGTCATCCTTCTTTTGTTTCTCCCAAATTATTGGGAGCCATACATTAGGAGAGTTTTCATTCATAGGAGGAAAATTTGTATTTTCAATATTCTACCAATTCCAAAGTCGCACTTGTTGGCAAGACTGAATCTGCGTTAAATTTCTAGACTGGCATTTTATTCAATTTTAACGCTCCACTTTGCCGTGTGAAATGATGCTTTGATATTTACTTGGTAGGTGACAAAGGCAAAATTCTTGGATGCCGTCTTCCCATCATGCACCCGTTCTGTACTTAGTTGTCTGCTATTAACTACTTTTTATTTCCGGCAGTCTATCAGCTGTCCATTCACCTGTGCTTCAGACCAACTTTTTTCACACTATTACTTCAAGGATGTCCTTATCATATGTGCCATATATGTAAGTAAATTGTTCTAGTGTGTGTTAGTAGCTTTATTTATATAGATTTGGTGATGGCCTCGTACTTTCAACAAGGTTATATTTAGGTATGCATACATAAGTGCAGTTGCAAAGGTCATGATGCATTAATGTGGGTGTTGATTATATGTGTATGTATATTTTCACCACATCGTTTTTATCTCTTATCAACAGTCGTTGCAGTTTTTTCGTTTTGTCTGTCGTGTTTTGGATACCCTTCAACCATACTCTACCATCGCAATGTTCCTCAACCCACAACTTCATGAGCGTCCTTTCAGACATTTCCGCATAAGAAACTTTCACCTCTTTTGTTGGCCGTGCAAATGAAATAGCTAACAATTGGGAAATTGGCTGAAAAATCCAAGAAGGTACTTATAGGGTTGTGCCTTGAGTTCATTAGCATATCGTCGAATATACTAAAGGGAGTGCAGAGCTCGTAAAATATAAGAAGGTGCGATAGAACTCCTCAAGACCAAAATGTTCTATTATCAGTTTAAAAACGTGGATGTCAGATAAACATGTTATAACAAAACAATAATTGTAGTTAAATCTACATATGTAGGCCATCCGGCTTTGGTTTTATACTTGGATTATCCCCATGCACCGGAGCGCAAAACTATTAGGAATGTGGGTTTCTGGCCGTTTTCTTTTCATTAAGGCTAATCTCTCTGTGCTTACTGATGAGGTTTCCAAAATTTCTTGGCCCGCCTACGATGGAGATGTGGAAAGGAGTGGTACTCACTTTAACAATGATTTGTATGCGATATTCCACAAATGCGTACCTACAATATCTAACACCTCTTCAGCAATTCCAACTTCTGCTTGGAGCTCTAAAGAACTCAAATATCTTAAAAATCGAAAAACGCGTTCTTTTACGAGATTCCCATTATCCGGATCAAGAAGTGACTATGCGGCATACTCTATTCTGCGCCACAGGTACAATAGGCTACAGGGAAGATGTTATGCGGACTACTTAAAAACGATTAAGCATAAAATTTCCTCTAATCCAAAATCGTTTTATTCGTTCATCAACTGGAAAAGAAAAATCAAGAGGTTTCCAACCGTAATGAAGTTTAACGATCTAAGTTCTAATAATGACAATGAAATTGCCAATATGTTTGCCACCTTCTTTAAATCTAATTACTCCACTCCCTATGCCTCCCCGTCATTGAACTATCCATTCAAAACTGTCCTCGGGTAATTCAGCATTTGTTCCGTATATTCATACGGAAGACGTACTAAGACATCTGGAAAGCGTAAAAAATTCCTATTCTAGCGGACCTGGAAATTCCATCTCTTGTGCTAAAAACGTGTGCTGAATTCCTGTATAAACCTCTTACATGTCTTTTTAATGCATCCCTAAAGGAAGGGATATTTGCCCAGAAAGTGTGTCACAAAGCAACTAGATCATAGGGTATCCTCAACCATTGACTTGTCTCAACATGGTTTTTGCTCGGGTAAATCTACCGTAACTAACTTGCTTGAGTTCACAACTCATGTGCTGAACGGATTTAAGTTAATAGCGAAATTGATGTTATTTATACTGATTTTAGTAAAGCTTTGAGATTTTAGAAGTACGCCTAGTTATCAATATGAGATCTAATGGTACTCAAGCCCAAATGCTTGTTGGGTATATTCGACGCCATTTCGAACTAACGGAAATCAACGATAGGTTAACTAGAGTTTAACCCAGCCAGATCGGACGCTTAAGCTCAGCTTAAACTTCAGTTAAAGTAGACTGAAAAGCTGCAGAATAAGTTTAAGCGTAGTTTAACTGACAAACTGAGTTAAACTTGTGCTGAAAAACCGGGGCTTAAAGACTCGCGGCAGTGGTAAATAACTCGCCACAATATGGTTTATTCTAAATAGCGGAGACACGCACAGTGCGTCACAGTGCATAGCCTGTAGCTGTATCGGTTGGAGAAATAGTGTAGAGATTAACATGGGGAGACACCTTTCAGTTGCAACTCAGCACATATAATGCATACTGAAATTTAGCAGTACTAATTTTCTGCGCAAGAATGTAATGATTGCAGATAAATTTACACACTTACTTTCCATATAAAACTTAAATACATGTGCAATAAACATAGCTAAAGAACGCTTTCCCGAGTTGCCTCCTCCCGCCAATATTTTCATGTGAGCAGCGCCGTCAAAGTTTTTTGAAGTTAAGCGCCAAATACACGACACGAACATTTCCGCGAACATTCCCGTTATGTCATGTTTCTGCGACCTGTTCTGTCGTGTATGGTGGTGTTTGCCAGTTCGCGCAAATGTTCGCCAAAAATCAAAATATTTTAATTTTTGGCGAACATTTGCGCGAACTGTTCGTGCATGTATGGCGAAATAGCTCATAATCGTAGTAATTTCTGAACGGAACAGACGTGCGCGGAAAAGTAAAATATACAATAAAAAATTTCTGAGTGAATTTATTGAAATGTATAAATCTTTGCCATCATTGTGGCAAGTAAAAAGCAAAGATTATATATATATATATAAGATATTTTTTTACGCTTAATTGCCATAGCGAGCAATATTGCTGCAGCACAATTGTTGTCCGTATTCATCGCTGTCTGAAAGAGAACTAATGTTCGGCCAAAAGTTCGTATGGTGTATGGCCAAAGCTGCGAACAAGATTACGGAATGTTCGCGGAAATGTTCGGGTCGTGTATTTGGCGCTTTAATGGTGACATAACTATAACCAGACGCATCGAACCAACCTTATGGAAATCAATGTAATCGATTAATGGTGCCAAGCCATAACATCCACCATTTGTTTTGTTTTTCGCCATATCCATAACCTAAAAATATTTGAATTGGAAAATTTATTAACTTTTTGCATGATACAAAAAAGGAGGTAGTTCCAATCAAATTTTTTTGACGTTTTAGGGGATTTTTGAAGTTTCATATGTTTGTTGTTTTACTAGAAGCGTTGCCATACCGTTACTGTTTAAAGGGCGAATTTGTGAGCCAGATAATTTGTTAATTACTTCTTTCTAGTTTGGCTATGCTGCCTTTAATAAACGTACTTTTTCAAAAATAGATGTCGCTGCTTAGCCTTTCGCCGTATGAGTTAAATGAAAAACAGCGGCGACATCTGCCTATCACATTTCCGTGTGCGAAAATTTCACGACATCTGCTTCTCAAGTCTCTCAATGATCCAGAGCATTCCCGTGAGAATTGAGCGTGAGCCGGAGCTGTAAAACTCACTGGATGACAGCAAATGGTGACTTATAACCATAAAGCCATAACAAGATAAAACAGCTGATCACACCTACCTTATGGAAATCAATGTAATCGAGTTAGCGTTATGGTATGGGACCATTAATCGATTACATTGATTTCCATAAGGTAGGTTCGATCAGCTGTTCTATCTGGTTATGGCTTTATGGTTATAAGTCACTATTAATTCGCCCTTAAGGCGAAATTGTGGTTTTTCGAGATGGTATTTTCCTTTAGGTCATCTCAGACAATAATAATATGCTTTAGCACGATTTATGTGCATATATATATCTATTGAGAATACAGTAAAATATGCAATTTTATTGAAAAATAGTGGATAATTACTCATACGTTGGTTTATGACTAATATCTTTATGGCAGCTTGACCGCTAGACAGAAAAAAAAATTCACGACAAATATTGTTGTTCTAGCATGGCCCTATTATCATGCCCCTGCAGTGGATATTTCTCAAGGCATGTTGAGAAAAAGTGTGCCTCCAAAGTCTGCACATCTATGTCAATGCTAAAAGGGCACAGAATATGTATAGGCGGGTCTGCCCCAAGGTGACCCCTGGTACAACGGGCAAAGACACTCTCATAACTAGTGTCTAACCCGCAGAGCTACAGGGTAATGGTCTCCCTAAGAAATGGTTTAACAATTCCCTCCTAAAGCGCAACGCTTGAATTATACAATAAATAAAAAAATAAAAAATGAGGACTTGTAGCCAATTTATCAACTAATTGCGGTGTCTGTTTATAATGACCTCCTTTGAGCAAGCAATTGACAAACGTGTATGTTTTTCAAAATATTCTGAGCAAACGTACGGGCACTTAAAGAGGCTATATTCCCTTGCTTTGCATACTTCGATCCATGTTTCTTCCATAAAAACAATTTTCGGGAGCTCGAAAAAACTTATTAAATACCTTCTTTTCTAGGCTGATATTTAGTATTAAAATATTTCCAAGGCTTGCGGCTCATTTTTCTTTTCTTTTATTCATGACACCCTCTGAAACTGCTCATATCCTTTTTATTTATATCACCCTCTGTTTAACTCACCATTTTTGTGTCTGGTTCTTTCTCGCTCTAACACACGGAAGTGCAATTGGATTGTGAATTCCTTAAGCCAATAAAAATTATTTTCAAATTGCAAATTCGAAACGTCGCTGGCGCTAAATTTTTGTTTTGTTCGTAGTGAAATTGTGTGTATTGTATTAATGTTAATATATTTCCTCTACTAAGTTATTTGTATTTATCCTTAATATTTTTCATATATTAACTGGATAGCTTGAGTATGCCTGAAAACCCAACAGATAAATTTAATTGGGATGACATTGATGTTGGCAATCACGTGCTGAATCACTCGCAGCAATTTTTTGGTAAGCGTTGGTTTGTGTAATGTTTTACGTTGTAGCAAAATTGTTATCCAAAAGAATTACTTTTTAATGTTTGCCTCTACTCTTTTGTCAATTTGAATTATGACAGCAAAGAAACATTTCGAGCACGAACGCATGGACGATTCGGTAGTAGGAATGGATTTGTTAAAAGAACTAGGTAACTGGCAAAAGTGCATAAATATTGTTCAGATTATAAATTTGGCTCCTCATGTTTCAGATGCTATCACATTCGATGATAAAGAGAACGCCAACTTCGTAAATACACCAAGATCAAAGAAATCACCATTGAAGCAAATACAAGCGCTCATGACATCAAACGAAGGCAATAAGCCAGAAGACGAAAAATATATAAAAAGCCAAAGAATAAATCCTGTTAATGCGAAAAAACGTTCAACATCATTCCGATGAAGAAATTGTGGATCAAAAAACTTCACCAGCAAAAGAATTACAACCATCCGCAGCAAATCCCATAAGTTTTTCAGATTCCCTGATTGCACGAAATCGAGCACGCATAAACCCCGGTGGCAACAAGAAAATCTCGCCTCCCAAATCACCCTTACAAGATACCGAACCCGCCACATCGAATGCTGTAATGCTCTCAGAGTCGCTTATTACACGTAACAAAGCACGCATCAATCCCGGTGTGAAAAAAGAGAAATGTGCAACGACGACAACAGCAAAAATTCTTGCTGCTAATGCTATCCAAACAGGCACCATTACAAAACTAACATCGCCGCAGGCGCAACCAGCAGCACCTCATGCCTATGAATGCAAAGATTTGTACAAACGCCGAAAAGAGGAACTATTGCAGAAACAATTAGACGAAGAGCGTAAAAAACGCGAGTTTCATAGTAGGCCAGTGCCAAATTTTAGCGCTTGCCATAAATCGCTGCAAATGAAAAAGGTTGTACATGCTGTTACTATGCCAGTAACACCCTTAGTTTTGAAAAAATCACGTGAAACTGAAGAAAAACGAAAGCAAAAGGTAGTTTATGATTTTCCTAACTCTATTCACATGAAAATTTTATAATTTGAAAATTTACGTTGTTGCAGTTAGAAGAATTAAAGAAAATGCATCCACCACGGTTTGAGCCACGGCCACCAACCGTAGTATATGAAGAACCTTTTGTGCCCAAAAAGATGCCAACAGTTTTAGTACCATGTCCATTCAACCTTCGTTCAGAGCGCAGGCTTCAAGAACGGAAATTATATGATGCAGCTATGCAACGTGCTAACGAGGAAAAACAGAAACAGGTAGAATTGTAAGAAAATCAATGGAATGCCTTTTTTTTTGCAAATATGACTGGTACGATATTTTATCATGGTTGGGTGGAATGCCACCCTTATCGCCTGTCTCGGTTTGCACCTATCTAAGCCTTTCGAAACTAATTTTTTAAATCATAACAGCATTGAAATGATGAATAGGATCAATGACATATGTGAACTGGCGAAAAATAGTACTCGTTAGATCCGTAACTTATAGTTTGTAGAAAAAGTTTGACAGTGGCGTAGTTATCGTTTGAGTGAAAATCGTTTGCAGTCACTAATCGTGGAACGTAATACGGGCGTTGTTTTTTATTTCTGTCTCAGAATTTGTTTTAAACGCTTAAACTCAGAATTTTGAACGGAACGCTCATTAACGTCCTATCTCAGGTCAAATGTATTGAATTTGCACTAATCCAGGTAGTTTTTGAGAAAATTTCAATGCAGGGCGTTCTTCAAGCAAGTTTTAAAATATTTGCCTTTCAAAACTGGAGCCCAGTAGGGTGATGCTCCACTCGACTTGTGACACTGTCGATTTGGCACTTCCTCTTCTAGGAGTTCTGGGAATTTTTCTTTAAGAACTGGATTCGCCGTGCAATTCCCGACTTAGAGGTTCAACGTCAAAAAATTCACTCGTGTAAAATCAAGTCACGGAGTATTTATAGTCGAAATTGAATTAAATTAGTTGCTGTGTTTTAGGTGCATCTCATTATCACGACATGCCAATTCCCGATACGACAGTCCATAATTGATGGGAATTTTCGTTCCCGAATTTAGAATTTTTGTCGGGATTTGATTATTTCTTCATTTTGATTTGGATTTAGTTTTGAACTATGTTTTATTTGTATTTCGGTTTTGTGTAAGTGCGGACCAAGTTTTACATCCGTTTTAACATATATGTTGCTCATTTTTTTGAAGTTTTTTTTTATGTATTTTGCACACAACTTTGATCAAATTGCTGAATTGGGAAGCCCGAACTTCGAAGTTTCAGATTTTTTTAGTTACTGATTGATGATTTGATCTAGGTGTGCGATATGTGATTTGAGTACGAAGCCACAAAAGGATATTGCCATTTCAAAATGAATAATTGGAACAGAAAGCGACAACATGCCCCAGCGGGTTAGGGGATCAGAATATACCCGCGGTAGGTATGCCTGTCGTAAGAGGCGACTAAAATACAGATTCAAGGGTTGGGTAGCGCAACCCGTCAGGTTGCCAGCGCAATATATAGCTTCTCCAAACCCAATTGTCAACCTCACTTTTCCGCGGCGAATCCTGTTTCACTAACAGACGAGGCTTTGGCGACCCCAAGCTCCTCATGGAACTTGGGGGTGGGGAGGGAGGGAATGGCCTGAAGGTTTAATGTGGCCACATAAATCGTTCCCGAGATGGTCGGGATGGTCCTTTGCCGGATAGATATCCGGTACGCTTCGGTAACACAGCACCATTAAGGTGCTAGCCCGACCATCTCTGGAACGATTTATATGGCCACATTAAACCTTCGGCCATCCCTCCCTCCCCACCCCCTGGTTCCATGAGGAGCTTGGGGTCGCCAGAGCCTCGTTTGTTAGTGAAACAGGATACGCCACGGATAGGTGAGGTTGACAATTGAGTTTGGAGAAGCTATATATTGCGCTGGCAACCTGAAAGGGTTGCGCTACACAGCCATTTGAATCTGGTATTTTAGTTGCCTCTTACGGCAGGCATACCTACCGCGGGTATATTCTGGCCCCTAACCCGCTGGGGGCTAGCTTTGTTCTCCTTCCTGTTTGTGTGGACATATGTCTGCCAGCTCCATGCAGCGAATTGAGTCAAATTTTAAACGATATTTCCAAAACTTATTGAAAATGTAAACTGGGTCTGTATTGTGTTGTACCGTCCGTGATCGGATTCAATTTTTTAAATCGCAATCACATTGAAATGTGTGGTAATGGAAATTTAACAAAATAACTTCAAAAAACTAATATTTATCGCTCAAACGCACGTTTTTTTAGTCGTTGTAAGTTAACAAGGAGAAGAGTCAACTGTGTCCGTAACTGTCAAGCTTGTTTAAATTTTTTTTGATAACTCTCACCCTTTTGTAACATTGACACCATCTGACAACTTCAAGAAAAATTTTTCAAATGTTAATAGTAACGAGTAAGGTAGTCTAAGTTCGGGTAAACCCGAACATTACATACCCAGCTGTACCCTTGAAATGCTGTTGTTGATTGTTTTGTGTGCTTAATATTATACAAGGCTGCGCAATAATACATATTGTAACGAATTTAGTGAACAGTCCCCTTATTATACACCTTATACTAACGATACTAGCGATACGAACTAAATTGTTGAATAAATAACTCCAATATTCAATAATCCAAAATGGTCTTCATTAAACTACTTTGAAAATACTTCACAATAACACTTCTACTTCGCAACTGATAGCGTACTTAAATCAAACTGATTGCTGCTTACTCAGCTTTCTCTCATTTTATACTCTCTGCTGTCTCGTTCGCATACTTCTAGGCATTTCTTCTTCTAGAATTTACTACTTAGTTACCAGCTATAACTACAGATGCACGTTTATAGCCTTTCGCATAACCATATGCTCGTGTATATGTGAGTAATACTTCCACCGATGATTGCATACTTTTGTGAGTTATCTCTCCACTGCTTGTATGTACATATGTGTAGACATAATGATTGATTTGTTTATGTAAATTAACGGACGGACGGACATGGCTCAATCAAAGTTTTTTGGATACGGATATTTTGATATATGGAAGTCTATATCTATCTCGATTCCTTTATACCTGTGCGACCAACCGTTATCCAATCAAAGTTATAATACCCTGTATACAAGTACAGTGGGTATAAAAATTCGAAAGAAACTGAATTCAAGATATGTACATATAATAAAAAAGGCAATGTCGTTCGAAAATATGACGGTGGCTGTATAACGGCACGATAATACGTTGGCCCATGTGAAGTATTGGAAGAACTAGTATGCAAAGAAACTGAATGTAAAAGGCCCTAACCTTGCGGATCTGGCAACATTAAATCTGTCAGTTACGGAAGAGAACAGAGGAGGAATGTGTTGACAAGAGTGAAAATACGTAATAATGTGAAGACAGAAAAGTAATTGAGTAATTTGATTTTTGTTCATTTTCGAGCATATTTAATTTTGTATGCAACTACGACGATCATTGCGAAAACAAGAAAGGTTTTATAGATAAAAAAAATACGTGTTACTTTTCTCAATGAGAAAATAAGAATATACGTGATTTTTACGTAATTGTTACGGTTTCATCTTTGGAGTAAATTTTTATATTGAAAACCCAAATAGAAAGTTTTTAAAGTTAAATATAGATAATTTTGTTAAATGTGTAAAAATTTGCCGAAACTTAAGGAAATCGTGTAAACTGCTTAGGAATCGGCGAACTGCACCTGAATCGCCGTTCCAACGAGTGCACCGCCTACGTAATAAACATCACGAGCATATCTTATAGGTTTTGATATTTAACATTTTAATCACTGCTAGCCACACCTCTACACAAAATAAACTACTAACTATACCTGGAATTTTGGATATTTCTTCATCATGGTCGATCGTCTAGTAAACTCGGAAGCTAACTCCAGACGCATTGCAATGGTTGAAAGTTGCTTTGGTAGCTCAGGTGTACCATTAGCAATTCCAGGTCGCGTACTTGTTGGTGAAGGCGTTCTTACAAAGATGTGCCGCAAACGCCCAAAGTCAAGGCAATTTTTTCTATTCAATGATATCTTAGTTTATGGAAATATAGTAATCGGTAAAAAAAAATATAATAAAACAACACATTATGCCTTGGAAGAGGTATCACTAGAATCTTTGGAGGATAATGGACAATATCGTAATGGTTGGCTCATACGTACCATGACCAAATCGTTTGTTGTTTATGCCGCTACAAGCACGGAGAAACAAGAATGGATGGCACACATCAATAAGTGTGTTGAGGATTTATTGCGCAAGAGTGGCAAAAAGCCCGTTGAGAATCATGCTGCAGTTTGGGTGCCCGATGCGGAAGCTACACATTGTATGCATTGCAAGAAAACACAATTTACTATGATTGTACGTCGTCACCATTGTCGTAATTGTGGTGCTGTTGTATGCGGTCCATGTTCATCAAAAAAATTTCTACTGCCTCAACAAAGCTCGAAACCAGTACGTGTTTGCACTGCTTGTTATGAACGGCTTTCCAAAGCAGTCAAAACGGAATCTGCTAAAGCAGCACTAGCTGCTGCCGGTGGCAATCAAGCTACCCCGACTTCAGCGTCTATGGACGGCAATGGCGCAGGCGCAGTTGGAAAATTAGCTGATAGTTCTGGTGATGATGATTCGGATGAGGAAGGTACTGGAGTTGGTAATGAAACCCATGATGAACCACGTTTCTACGGTGATACCACTTTATCAGCTGATGAGTCAACGGCATCATCAGCGGCGCTCAATTCAAGTCATACACCAGTACTAATAACTGATGCGTACAGATGAAAGCGGTGGAGGCGGGAGGTGTGTTAGATAAAGGTGGGGGTGACGGTAATGTTATTAGCGGACAGGGGGTTACATACCGTCACACGGGCACAAGTAAAGTAGGGTGTGACAATAAGCAGCGAAATAACTATATAAAAAAAATCATAAATTTAAGCATCAACAAAAAGAAAAGGAACAAACTGAACTAAACAACAACCAGAACAGCAACAGGATGATGAACGTAAAAAAAAGGTGTGGCGTTTTGTCTGGCAACGGAAGGGACCAACGAAAATATTTCTACTTAAAAACGGTGAGATTTTAAAACATCCACACGCATATAATTTTGCGCTTGTATCTATAAATACATTCCTATCATATTGATTGATTGGGCTTAAATCCCCAGCGGGTTAGGGGGTCAGAATTACCCGCGGTAGGTATGTCTGTCGTAAGAGGCGACTAAAATGCCAGATTCAAGGGGCTGTGTAGCGCAACCCTTCAGGTTGCCAGCGCAATATATAGCTTCTCCAAACCTAATTGTCAACCTCACCTATCCGCGGCGAATCCTGTAGGTAGGTATGTCTGTCGTAAGAGGCGACTAAAATGCCAGATTCAAGGGGCTGTGCAGCGCAAACCTTCAGGTTGCCAGGGCAATATATAGCTTCTCCAAACCTAATTGTCAACCTCACCTATCCGCGACGAATCCTGTTTCACTAACAGACGAGGCCCTGGCGACCTCAAGCTCCTAATGGAACTTCGTGGTGTGGAGGGAGGGGATGGCCTGAAGGTTTAATGTGGCCACATAAATCGTTCCCGAGATGGTCGGGCTAGCACCTTAATGGTGGTGTGGTACCGGAGCGTCCGGATCTGTATCCGTCAAAGGACCATCACATCGATAACACCTTCGGGGAGCAACCTTATCGCTACAACAACAACAACAACAACATAGGGCATTTTCGAAATAGCAAGCGAGATAGGGTAATATTCCACTGACCACTCTAAATGAAGCTTTCA
This sequence comes from Eurosta solidaginis, assembly GCA_029619165.1. Classification (NCBI taxonomy): domain Eukaryota; kingdom Metazoa; phylum Arthropoda; class Insecta; order Diptera; family Tephritidae; genus Eurosta; species Eurosta solidaginis. Next base: position 16,940 of record JARSSU010022682.1, read on the forward strand.
AAAATTTAGATATATTATAATTCATAAAAGGGAATACAGTCCAGTCCTTTTTTAGAGATATCTGAAGTCTATTTAAAATCGCCTGCTATAATCTTGGTTGTCGCCGTTGTTCTCGTCGTCGACCGCTTGTTGCTGAATTATTTTAATTTGCATAACTCATTTGCGCACCAGCGTCAACAATTTAAGTACTTGTGTTCGTTGGCATCGTCATCATCAAATATTGTACGGCAGAGCGTATATATGTCTGTACATTTGTATGATATACTGCTTAATATACATATATATATATATTATGCTTATAAGCACGAATGTTTGTATTAATCTTATCTGTACATGTTTATTAGCAAACAAGTTGCTTTGTTGGATCTACACATTAAATTGCCTTAGTTGTGATTATATTCTTCTTCAATTTGGCGCTATGTCGATTTTTTTTATCTTTTCGTTGAGTCTCTTTTGAGTACATATCGTCGTCTGAGCAGAGGAGTGCTCTACTTCGGTAGCCGCTTCGAGAACTTATCTCAGGGAACTTTTGGAGAAAGCCCTACCTTAGCTATATATATTCTAATTTTAAAACGTAGTGTTTTGAAAAAAAAATTTAGGAAAGAGATGCAGAGGACAGTGATGTGCAGCTTTGAAATCTTCTGCTTTTCATTGTAGAATGCGCTGTTAAGAGGCGATAAAGCAGTTCCCAGCTGGTTTGGAGGTTAGAATATACCCGCGGTAGGTATGCCTGTCGTAAGAGGCGACTAAAATACCGGATTCAAGAGGTTGTGTAGCGCCAGGGCGATATATAGCTTCTCCAAACCCAATTGTCAAACTCAACTATCCGTGTCGAATCCTTCATTTTATTAACAGCCGGGGCTATGGCGACCCCGAACTCCTCATGGATCTAGGGGGTGGGATGATGGGATGTCCTAGAATGTTGCATGTGGTCATAAAAAATCGTTCACGAGATGGTCGGCTTGGTACCGGAACGTACCGGAACGTACCGGATCTGCATCCGGCAAATGACCATCAACATCGATAACCCCCCAAGGCCTTCGGGGAGTGTCCTTATCACTACAACAACAACATCAGGCGGTAAAGCATGGCTGTCGTAAGAGACGAAAAAAAAGCTGAGATTCCGTTGTGATTGTCCCAGATAGTTGGGCCTAAGCAGCCTTGTTGTTGTTGTTGTTGTAGCAGCAATGCTCGCCCCACCTAATAGCCGCGACCGATCACAAATTGTCATCAATATCCTCTAACGGGAGTCCAAGGAAACTTGCCGTTTCAACAGGGGTGGACCATAAGGAAAGGGGTGTTAGAGGCGTTGGTTCCACATTACAATTAAAGAGATGGTTGGTGTCATGTGGGAACACATTGCAAGCGGGGCATACATTTTGTATGTCGGGGTTGATTCTGGATAGGTAAGAGTTTAACCTGTTACAGTATCTAGAACGAAGTTGAGCAAGAGTTACATGCGTTTCCCTGGGGAGTATGCGTTCCTCTTCCGCGAGTTGTCGATACTTTTCTTTAAGTACTGGGTTCACCGGGCAATTCCCGGCATAAAGGTCCGACGCCTGTTTGTGGAGTTCACCAAGGACCTGCTTGTGTTTTTTCACTTCATACGGCTGGGTTCTCAGGTGCCGTATTTCCTCAAAATGCTTACGGAGATGACTCCTTAAGCCCCTAGGCGGTGCTGGTTCATCAATCAGATGTCTGTTGGAATGCCCTGGTTTCTGGGTATTCAACAGGAACTGTTTGGTCAGCATCTCATTTCTCTCCCTGATGGCGCGTATTCTCGCCTCATTAGGCAGATGGTGTTCTGGGGACATAAGAAGACAGCCCGTGGCGATTCTGAGAGCAGTATTTTGGCAGGCCTGTAGCTTCCTCCAGTGGGTAATTTTTAGGCTTGGCGACCATATGGGTGACGCGTAGCACGTAATCGGCTGGCTAATTGCTTTGTATGTAGTCATGAGCGTTTCTTTATCTTTTCCCCAGGTACTGCCAGCGACGGATTTGAGGATTTTGTTACGGCTCTGAATTCTCGGAACAATTGCTGCTGCGTGCTCACCAAAATGTAGATCTTGATCAAACGTCACACCCAAGATTTTGGGGTGTAGGACAGTCGATAGCGTAGTGCCATCGACGTGGATGTTCAAAATGGTCGACATTTGGGACGTCCATGTTGTAAATAAGGTCGCGGAAGATTTAGTCGGTGATAATGCCAGGTTTCGCGAGGCGAAAAAACTGGAGAGATCAGGGAGCCGTTTATTTTATTGCATAGCGCATCGATCTTTGGGCCTGGGCCTGTGGCCATTATTGTGCAGTCATCGGCGTAGGAAACGATTGTGACTCCTTCCGGTGGTGAAGGTAGCTTAGATATGTAGAAATTAAACAAAAGTGGGGATAGGACACCACCCTGTGGCACCCCTTGTTTAATTCTCCTTGGTTTTGATGTTTCGTTTCTAAATTGCACCGATGCCTGCCGACCACCCAGATAATTTGCGGTCCACCTTTTAAGACATGGGGAAGGGTAGTCCCTTCAAGGTCTTGCAGTAACAAGCCATGGTTGACCGTATCAAAAGCTTTTGATAGGTCTAGCTTGTGTTTTTTCACTTCCTACGGCTGGGTTCTCAGGTGCCGTATTTCCTCAAAATGCTTACGGAGATGACTCCTTAAGCCCCTAGGCGGTGCTGGTTCATCAATTAGATGTCTGTTGGGATGCCCAGGTTTCTGGGTATTCAACAGGAACTGTTTGGTCAGCATCTCATTTCTCTCCCTGATGGGGAGTATTCTCGCCTCATTAGGCAGATGGTGTTCTGGGGACATAAGAAGACAGCCCATGGCGATTCTGAGAGCAGTATTTTGACAGGCATGTAGCTTCTTCCAGTGGGTAATTTTTAGGCTTGGCGACCATATGGGTGACGCGTAGCATGTAATCGGCTGGCTAATTGCTTTGTATGTAGTCATGAGCGTTTCTTTATCTTTTCCCCAGGTACTGCCAGCGAGGGATTTGAGGATTTTGTTACGGCTCTGAATTCTCGGAACAATTGCTGCTGCGTGCTCACCAAAATGTAGATCCTGATTAAACGTCACACCCAAGATTTTGGGGTGTAGTACAGTCGGTAGCGTAGTGCCATCGACGTGGATGTTCAAAATGGTCGACATTTGGGACGACCATGTTGTAAATAAGGTCGCGGAAGATTTAGTCGGTGATAATGCCAGGTTTCGCGAGGCGAAAAAACTGGAGAGATCAGGGAGGTAGCCGTTTATTTTATTGCATAGCGCATCGATCTTTGGGCCTGGACCTGTGGCCATTATTGTGCAGTCATCGGCCTAGGAAACGATTGTGACTCCTTCCGGTGGTGAAGGTAGCTTAGATATGTAGAAATTAAACAAAAGTGGGGATAGGACACCACCCTGTGGTACCCCCTGCTTAATTCCCCTTGGTTTTGATGTTTCGTTTCTAAATTGCACCGATGCCTGCCGACCACCCAGATAATTTGCGGTCCACCTTTTAAGACATGGGGGAAGGGTAGACCCTTCCAGGTCTTACAGTAACGAGCCATGGTTGACCGTATCAAAAGCTTTTGATAGGTTTAGCGCTACGAGTACTGTTTATGGTGGGGGTATTGATTTAAACCGCAATTTATCTGGGTGCTAATGGCATTTAGCGCGGTGGTAGTGCTATGGAGTTTTCTGAAGCCATGCTGATAGGGGGCTAGCTGAAAATTTACTTAGAAATAAGGGAGCAAAATGGCTTCAAGCGTCTTTGCCACTGGCGATAGGAGAGATATCGGACTATACGACTCACCTATGTTAGCTGGTTTCCCAGGCTTTAGTAGCGGGACCACCTTGGCCATTTTCCATTTCGCGGGTATGACAAAAGTGGAAAGAGACAGGTTGAAGACATGCGCTAAATATTTGAAACCCTCTTTGCCTAGGCTTTTAAGCATCGGCATGGCTATGCCGTCTGGGCCCACTGCTTTGGATGGTTTAGCACGACCAATGACTTCCAAGCTTAGCGGTGATGGTGATTGGTGACGCGCTGAATTTGTGTTTATGTGCGTGTCTATTGGTTCTCCGTCTATCTTTGTCGACCGTAGGATGCATTATATATTGGCGGCAGAAAGAGCTCGCGCATTTTTCGCATCCGACAGCACTTTGTCGCCAAAGGCGATAGAAACTTTGTCTTTGTGCTTAGTCGGATTCGATAGGGACTTTACGGTGGACCAAAGTTTACCCACACCGGTAGAAAGGTTACAACCACTTAGGTGCTCCTCCCATTTCGCCGCTTGTGTTCATCCACAAGCAATCTGATGCGTTGGTTTATATCCCTTATTTGGGGGTCGCCTGGATCAAGCTGTCTTATAAGGTCACGTTCTCTCGCTAAGTTTGCGGCCTTCGCCGGGAAGTGGGGCCGGATTTCGGGAATTCTCCCGGCGGGAATGAAATGTGCCGAGGTGGATTCAATGACCTTACGGAAGGCACGCCCCCCTTTGGCGGGCATCAGTCGGGCTAGGGAGGGCAGCAAAGCGGTTGTCTGTAAAGGATTTATAATCTTCCCACTTTCCTTTTTTGAAGTTTATGAAAGTGCGTTTTTCAGTGACGATGAAGTCGGCGGTACGCTCGAGCGAAATAAGCATGGGCAGGTGGTCGGATGCCAATGTTACCATCGGCTGCCAGTTGACGCAGTTTACGAGTTCTGCGCTCACGATTGAGATATCTGGCGAGCTGTGACAGCTTCCTACCATACGTGTGGGGGCGTCTCCGTTTATCGTGCAGAACGTCGTTTCTTCTATTTGATCCGCCAACATCTCACCCCTACTGTCCGCCCGCAAGTTTGAATGCCATAGATCATTATGGGCATTGACATCGCCTAGGATAATGCGATTGTTGCCAGTGAGTAAGGCCCTGATATTAGGGCGGTATCCACTGGGGCAACAGGTGGCAGGAGGGATGTAGATGTTGATGATTTCTAGGTTTGCATCGCCTGACCGGACAGATAGGCTTTGACGTTCTAAGACATTGTCCCTGCGGTCGATGCCAGGATCATATATATAATATTGCACAGAGTGGTGTATGATAAACGCGAGGCCGCCTCCATTCCCGCTCTCGCGGTCTTTCCTGTGGACATTATACCCAGAGCAGGTCTGCAATGCAGATCTTGCTTTGAGTTTAGTCTCTTGAATCGCAGCAATGCGGATGTTGTGCCGCTTCATGAAATCGACTATCTCCGTAATCTTCCCAGTTAGTCCATTACAGTTTAACTGCAGAATTCTGAAGTGCATAAGGGGAGACGCCGCCACTCTGGGGGTAAGTGACGGGTGACTACGCCTGGGTTGTGGAAGGCCAGGACGCAATTGCTGTTGTGGCTCTGGGACTGGGCGTCCTTGGGCAAGCATTGGGGTACCCGGATGATTTGGGTTTGCGACCTGCCAACATGGCGCGATGAAACCCGACGGGGGCAGGGGCTGATGCTCAGCATTGCTACCAACTCTACTACGAAGGTAGTAGTTATGAGTGGTATCAGCTGTTTGAGTGGGGCGCGAGCAGCAGCGGGTACTTGTTGTGGCTTGCTGAGCAGCGGGGCTGCTGGAAGGTAGTGGGGGGCGCTTAGGCGTAGACTACGGGACGCCCTTGGGCGTGAACGGCAAGGAGCCACAAAAGATTTATAAAAGTTACGTGGACGTCGGGTTTTGGGATCAAGCCCAGAACAACCTGTCCGATGCAACTATCCCTTGCACGAGACACACTGAACAGAGTATGACCGTCCTAAAAAGATTCTTTTCCGGCAGATGCAGCAAAACCATTTCTCAGGACCGAGGTCAGGAGACGGAGCCGGATTGGATTCGATGCCTTCCCGGAGTAAGAGAGTATGGAGAAGTCCTGCTGCAAGGAGCTGCTGGGAGGATGACAATTTGTGGGAGGGACGAAACAAATTAAATGGGGTCACACTGAAATGACAGTCCTTGGTCGGGAAAAATCCCGAGTCGTTCCGGTACATAGAACCGACTGCCTTGGGAAGCGCCTAAGCAGCCTTGTCAGCTTTCGCTGGCCCATATTATGAAGACGCCTACCAAAGAAAATTTACTGACAAACTCCTGTAACCGGTAGTTACGGTAAAACCATGTCCTTTTCATGAACCCTTACTCGTCCCAAGAGTGTAAGAGGATTTTTGAGTTTAGTGACTTTTCCTTTCTGAAGCTCTGCATAAAAGGTAGAGGTGCCAAAAAACAAACAAAAGAGATTCAGAACTGAGCCATACTTATGAATGTACAACGCGATGCCCGCCCGACCCCTGAAATATTATTAGCCGTAATGAGAACAAGTCCGAAATTTCTTTGACCTAACGTAACTTGGTGCCCGCAAACAGAAAATATCTATACGCCTCGCCAAGTTTTAGCAAATCATTCAAAGTAAGCTCCCTATGAGATTCAGAGTTTTTAAGGCATTACGGTAATTTTTCGGATAAACCATAAGACTTGACCATATATTGTTGTTGTTGCTGTAGCGATAAGGTAACTCCCCGAAGGCTTTGGGGAGTGTTATCGATGTGATGATCCTTTGCCGGATACAGATCCGGTACGCTCCGGTAACACAGCACCATTAATGTGCTAGCCCGACCATCTCGGGAACGATTTATATGACCACATTAAACCTTCATGCCATCCCTCCCTCCCCATCTTCAAGTTGCATGAGGAGCTTGGGGTAGCCAGGGCCTCGTCTGTTAGTGTAACGGGATTCGACGCTCGAAGGTGAGGTTGACAATTGGGTTGGAGAAGCTATATATTGCGCTACACCATCCCCCTCAATCCCATATCATGAAAACCGCTTGTCAAACAAACGTTTGCCGTCCGTTTTGATTACAAAGGACAATTACATGTACCAATAAGTGAAAGCGACAAGAAAATTGTATATTATAATTTCATTTTGACATAAGCAAAACCAAGTAAAAGTCATAGAACCGGCTCTCGACCTCATCAAGTTGAAGTCGCACCGATAAACGTTAATATACTGATGTATGTATGTATGTATAATGTACATGTGGCTGGATCGCAAGTGGAAATGACTCACCACAAACATAAATACGTTCAGCGTCAAAGTCCATATGAAAGTAAACGCAACTGGGAAGGCAACAAAAACTAACAATAACATCAATAGTTGGTATCCGTACCAGGCGATCTGCTCTCCGATAAATCGCGAATTTCAAATGTAAAGAATTCTAAGGAAGTTTATTAAAAAATTAATAAAAGTACATATTGCAGTCTTGAGAAACTCTCTCCAATGCAAATTTTGTAGATGTGAGCTTGTATTCATACATTTAAGAGCGTAAACCCGCATTTAATTGTATTGCACTCCGCTTCTGTTATCAATTCATACAAAATTGCAGTTTTGTTTTTGCTCGTAAATAATTTTCCGTATACACGATATGCTACAAATCGACCCGCTTGCTGTTGTTGTTGTAGCGATAAAGACACTCCCCGAAGGTTTTGAGGAGTCCTATCGATGCTGATGGTCCTTTGCCGGATACGTGTCGGTAACAAGGTTCTACCCAACCATCTCGGGAACGATTTAACATAACCACATTGAACCTTCCTCGCCTTGCGTAGGTGAGGCGCACAATAGGCTTGCAACTGTGAATTGCGCTTATCAACCCCTTCAATCCGAAATCGACCCGCTCTAAAGTATCGATGTATCTATATCTAATGAATTCTCTATGATAATGCAAACGCATTGTCGTGCCCACCTTAATGTTAGCGTAAACAAAAGATGCATGCTTACCAAATTAATGACTAAAATATTTACGTTTGTAAGCGTAAATCTATGTACATATACGCCTTATAAAGTCTGCACTTGTCATCGGATTTTCCGTAATACTTTGTGTTAAGTATGTATGTCGTTTTAAAAACATAATTTATCGAGCCTAATTCTTCAAACTTTGCAACAAATAGAAATGAGTCATGGAATTTTTTTTCTGTTCAAGGGGTTGATAAGCGCAATTCAAAGCTTTATAGATTTGCAGCTTTCGCAACCCAATTTCCAACCTAACTTGTTACAAATTTGAATAAATCATACACATATTATCACATCATGTCGGAATTTTTTCATTTTGATTTTCGGGATAAATTCAAGACTATTTTAGGAATATATTCAAGATTATTGTTGGGCTGTCTTCGCATCAATAAGTTGTTATTTTCGAGATCAATTCAAGATCAATTCAAGATCATGCCGTGGTCTCGGATCATTTCAAGACTATTTCAAGTTTGCAGTTGTTTGTAGGGTCATGTCGGGACTTTTTGGGGTCACTCCTTCATCCTCCTAATTGGAAGGGTTGGCAATGCACAACCTAATATCTATATTCTCAATTCAAGAAATTTGTCTTTTTATATTCTTCGTGCTGACGGCGCCAATTAATTGTTTTTCTGCACTACTGCAATATGAATCATACACACATGCATAGAATATTTCCATAAGAATTAAAAATAAATATTTATTAATAATCAATTTGAAACAACAATATAACAAGAAAGAAGCATTCCTAACAAATAAATACAAGAAACTCTTCATTAGAATTCTGAAGAAACACTTTCTGCTAAATACGTAATATAGAACCCCGACATACGTAATGTATGTTCTGCATCTGATGTGTCCCCACATGACACCAACCATCTTTTCAATTGTAATGTGGAACTTACCCCTCTAACACCAATCTTCCTATGGTACGCCCTTGTTGAAACTGCCAGTTTCCTTGGACTCCCGTTAGAGGACTTTGATGACAATTTGTGAGTAGTCATGCACATTGTTAACACAACAACAACAAATATTCCTAACAAATAAATACAAGAAAAACGCTTCATTAGAATTCTGAAGAAACACTTTCTGCTAAATAATTCGTTGTTGTTGTTGTTGTTGTTGTTGTGTTGTGTTGTTGTAGCGATTAGGTTACTCCCCGAAGGCTTTGGGGAGTGTTATCGATGTGATGGTCCTTTGTCGGATACAGATCCGATACGCTCCGGTAACACAGCTCCATTAAGGTGCTGGCCCGACCATCTCGGGAACGATTTATATGGCCACATTAAACCTTCAGGCCATCCCTCCCTCCCCACCCCCAAGTTCCATGAGGAGATTGGGGTCGCAAGAGCCTCGTCTGTTAGTGAAAAGGGATTCGCCGCTCGAAGGTGAGGTTGACAATTGGGTTTGAGAAGCTATACATTGCGCTACACAACCCCTTGAATCCCTAAATAATTCGTGTTTCCAAAGAGTGAAAGTTGGGCTTGAAGTCATTAAAATTTGCGTAAACTGTGTTCTTTTTGAATTTTAATTCCACATACATTACATAATTCTTGTCCTATCAGATTTTAAAGCCCAATCGAAAATGTATGCATGCAACATCAGTATTTCAGACGTTGAATTGGGCCTGTGATTGCATGCCAGTATAAATGAACGTTAATTTCTTTGCAGCACGTGTAGTTTCTCAGGTAGCATGCATACTCCATACCAGCGTTGGAACCACTCTGTATGCATAGGCCTGTATTGATGCCGAAAGCATTCAAAAGCACCAGAGCGGCGTGCATACATCCCTATGGATGTCTCGTACGCACAAAAGCACAAATTGTGCATTTATGAATCGATATTATAGGATCTAAATAAAATTTACAAAGGCATTATCATTCATAAAATCAGCAGACATGATGACACTTGCAATATATGGACAATTATTATTCAAGGTTCGAATCGACCCCAAGGCCAGAATAATAATTTTTTTCTAATGATAATTATTGTTATTTTTTAATTTTTCTAAATTTGAAAAATTGTTTTTTGTTTTTGGAATAGTAAGTAGAAAATTGTTTCAGACAACCTGCCATAGCTGCGCAGATAGATCCATTTCGAAGGGTGCTAAGCCTTCATCATCAGTACGCTTTAGGCATGCTGCGCTAACCATTTAGCTATACAGCGGTGGTTTGTTTGACTGGCAAATTTGCTACTTCTATTCCTTTTTACCAACTATATTTATTCAGTGTTGCGCCATCTGGTGCAAATCACTGATAATGCTGGATTTTTGTTTATTGTCAATTACTTTGTTTGACATTCCCAAGTGCTCATGGTTTATTAACAATTGTTTTTGTTTTAACGGCCTATTGATAAATCATTCAAGGTTCGAATCGAGCTCAAGGCCAAAACAATAATTTTTTTCTAATGATAATTATTGTTATTTTTTAATTTTTCTAAATTTGAAAAATTGTATTTTGTTTTTGGAATAGTAAGTAGAAAATTTTTCAGACAACCTGCCATAGCTGCGCAGATAGATCCATTTCGAAGGGTGCTAAGCCTTCATCATCAGTACGCTTTAGGCATGCTGCGCTAACCATTTAGCTATACAGCGGTGGTTTGTTTGACTGGGCAATTATTATCTACACAAATGTTGTGGTACAATCCCATCTTCTTGACAAAGCTCCTCAAGGAAGATCAATAACGACGTACCATCCTGAGGTCAAACGTTTGGTGGTTTCGTTGTTGTTCTTGTTGTAGCAGTTTCAAGTTGCACCATTCCGATAATGGAATATTTCATGAACACATTTTATTTTTTAAATTGATACAAAAATTTGGCGGGGGGGCCGTGAGGTTAACTATTGGGTTGAAAAAGCTATAAATTGCAACCTCATGAATCAGTTTGGTGTTTTAGTCGCCTCTTACGACAAGCATACCTGCCGGGGGCATATTCTACTATGCCCGTGGTCGCCGCCACGATTTTAGTACATGTCATAATTGCATTAAAAGTCAAATGTTTAATATGGCGACCAACCCCAGCGGCTTTGGGGGCTTAGAATATAACCGCGGCAGGTATGCCTGTCGTAAGAGGCGTCTAAAATACCAAGCGCAATATATAGCTTCTCCAACCCAATTGTCAACCCCACATACCCGTGGCGAATCCTTTTTAACAGCCGAGGCTCTGGCGATCCCAGGTTCATCATGGATCTAGGGGGTGGGAGGGCGGTTTGGCCTAGAGGGTTTCATGTGGTCATACTAAATCGTTCTCGAGATATCAGGCTAGTACCTTAATGGTGCTTGTTACCGGAACGTACCGGATCTGCATCCGGCCAAGGACCATCAACATCGATAACACTCCCCAAGGCCTTCTGGGAGTCCCTTATCGCTACAACAACAACAACAACATGGTAAAAAACTCAAAGGTTTGAGGAGCCTAGAAATCACTAAACACTTTAATTTTTGACCTGGTTGATACTCTACTGGCTATACGCATGATACAAATATAGAAAGGTTTGCTACTTTTTCTTCTCCGCCATTTGACATAAACTGTGTTTTGGCATTTCCTTTTGAAACAACGTTCCCTCTCCCCTCACCAGGGTAGGCACCTTGTCGTTGGTGTGAGGGCTTAGCCGAACTCCATAGCGCCCGACTATGAGGCGGAGCTGTTTAGGACTGACATCTACGCCGTTTCGCCTCATAGGAGGGCGGCGGGATGTCGGTGACCAAGAACGGCCAACCCCCTAATCCAGGGTGTTATGCGGACCGTGCCTATTGGACGATTTGCAGCCAGGGGATAAATTCGGCTGTATTCGAACGGAGCCTTCCCGATTCCGGGCCACCTCGGGAAGTATTGATGGCCTTACCACAGTAAGGGGCGCTGCTGTGGCGGACGGTTCTTTCCCCGTATATAATACTGGACCGCTGAGCCCGCCTTGTCGGGCAGGTGGTCGTACGACCAAGATGAACGACTCATTACCTGATTGTAATAAGGAGGACTGAGTCGCAAGCCAAGGACGACAAATACGCATTATAATAATAATAATTTATTTATTTACGGTCTTTAAGCGATGCGTCGGACTCGGGAGCGAGAGTAGTGCTGATTCAATGAACTCGGTGTTGGAGAAGCACACAAATGAAAACGGAGTAGAAAAGTGGAGAAGTGTACGGAGCAGAGGAAGTAAAAGAGCTCTCTCGCAGTACCATGCAGCACTAAAGATTGTACAACACTTGGGAGCAGTGGTCGACCCAACAGAAGTGGAGATCGAACGCTTGGAATGGACCCATGAGGCGGTAGAAGTAGGTCGAAGGCAGTTCAAAAGGTTTGCTGCGAGAAACCCTCGTTTCTGCAACCGGTACGAGGAGGAAGAAGCGTCGAAAGGTAGAATGAAGAGGCAACGTTCCGGGGAAGGCGACAAAGCCTGCTTTCAAGAGGCAGAAAGGACCCAGTCCTACCAAGGAGAATTAAACAAGGGGTGCCACAGGGTGGTGTCCTATCCCCACTTTTGTTTAATTTCTACATATCTAAGCTACCTTCACCACCGGAAGGAGTCACAATCGTTTCCTACGCCGATGACTACACAATAATGGCCACAGGCCCAGGCCCAAAGATCGATGCGCTATGCAATAAAATAAACGGCTACCTCCCTGATCTCTCCAGTTTTTTCGCCTCGCGAAACCTGGCATTATCACCGACTAAATCTTCCGCGACCTTATTTACAACATGGTCGTCCCTAAATGTCGACCATTTTGAACATCCACGTCGATGGCACTACGCTACCGACTGTCCTACACCCCAAAATCTTGGGTGTGACGTTTGATCAGGGTCTAAATTTTGGTGAGCACGCAGCCGCAATTGTTCCGAGAATTCAGAGCCGTAACAAAATCCTCAAATCCCCTCGCTGGCAGTACTTGGGGAAAAGATAAAGAAACGCTCATGACTACATACAAAGCAATTAGCCAGCCGATTACGTGCTACGCGTCACCCATATGGTCGCCAGCCTAAAAATCACCCACTGGAAGAAACTACAGGCCTGCCAAAATACTGTTCTCAGAATCGCCACGGGCTGTCTTCTTATGTCCCCAGAACACCATCTGCATAATGAGGCGAGAATACTCCCCATCAGGGAGAGAAATGAGATGCTGACCAAACAGTTCCTGTTGCAATACCCAGAAACCTGGGCATCCCAACAGACATCTGATTGATGAACCAGCACCGCCTAGGGGCTTAAGGAGTCATCTCCGTAAGCATTTTGAGGAAATACGGCACCTGAGAACCCAGCCGTATGAAGTGAAGAAACACAAGCAGGTCCTTGGTGAACTGCATAAACAGGCGTCGGACCTTTATGCCGGGAATTGCCCGGTGAATCCAGTGCTTAACGAAAATTATCCAAAACTTGCGAAAGAGGAACGCATACTCCCCAGGGAAACGCGTGTCACTCTCGCTCAACTTCGTTCTGGATACTGTAACAGGTTAAACTCTTACCTATCCAGAATCAACCCCGACATACAAAATGTATGCCCCGCTTGCAACGTGTCCCTACATGACACCAACCATCTCTTCAATTGTAATGTGGTGAAACTCGGCACGCTACCAGTTTTCCTGGACTCCCGTTAGAGGATATTGATGACAATTTGTGATCGGTCGCGGCTATTAGGTGCGGCGAGCATTGCTACAACAACAACAACAACAACCCAGTCCTAGAGCCGCGAGGCAAGGCAGTCGCATAGACAAGACAAGTAGGCCCAAAGCTGTAAGACAGATGGGCCCTAATAGCGAGGTAGCGACTACCTCGAAAGGTGCGAGTCAGAGGGAAGTTGCAACTACGGAAGTGGAGATAAGCCAAAAGGAGATAACACTAAGACTCCGGCGTTTTCCCGAGAAGATGAGTGATGTGGCAAAGCAGTCACTAACTGTGGCGCTGGTTGAACGTAGCAGTCCTTTCGGACAAATAACTACTGAAAGGTTGAGATCTGTGGATAGAGAGCTTATTAGCTTAATGCTTAAGATGATGCGGGAACAACCAAGTGAGCCCCTTCCAACCTTTGATTCGGGGGAATGGTATAATGGTGTGAAAATGATAGCGTGCGACATCGCGAGCTTGCGGTGGCTGGAGGAAGTGGTTCCAAACCTCCAAAGGCAAGCCACGAACGCGCGGTTGGAGGTGGTGGATAAAGCGCAAATCCCCACGGTACCAAAAGTTAAGGCATGGATACCATGCGTGATGAAGTCGGAGGATGCACTGCGACTTCTGCAGAATCAGAATCCGAACATACCGACACAGGTTTGGAAGGTGCTTACTGTATCTCGGCCTACCGAGGAAGGTCAGTTCTACATCTTCCAAATAAACGAGCAGGCGGAGGACATTTTGTACACGCAGCTTGGCAAAATGTCCTTTGGCACTGGCAATATTTACATGCGACTCAGGAAAAGAAGTCCGAGGATAAAAATCTAACACGCTAGAGGTGGGCGAAGTCGAAAAGGACCTCAAAAGCCTATGGGAAAAAAGACAGGTGGAGGTCCCCGACGTCACCACGAAGGTGTTGGAAGAGGACCAACCGCCAAATGGTGTTGTGACTCGCACAGAGGAACACCCGACACAACAGTTACGAGAGGCTGAAGGGGGCCTCGAATACTCTAAACCAAAAGGGCAAAGGGAGGACGACGACGTCACGACGAAGGTGCTGGAGGGGGACAAACAGCCCAACGAGTACAGGGATACTGAGACTACAAGCGTGAAATTTCCACAGCGAAGAGAATCTCATGGAAAAGTTTTTGTACGGACATAGAGTGCGCCAGCGAAACAGCACGGTTGAAAAAAGTCCTAGCAATGGGAAACATAGTCCCTAATAAAGAAAGAGAAGGGGAATGGTCACGTAATAGTGAGGAATCCCTTGAGGTGCTTCTCGACACACATTTCCCATCAGGAGACGGTTTAGAAGAGCCAGCAGACATCACTCACACTTCGATCACGGAGCGGGTAGTGCCGGGCTTGGTGACCGATACCAAGATCGAATGGGGCAGTGAACGTTTTCTAAGTTTAAATCGCCTGGCCCAGACGGTATATTCCCGGCCATGCTACAAGTTTCAAGTATGGCGGTCGTGGAATGGCTTAAAATAATATTCGATGGGTGCATAAGGCTGAATCATATACCGCACTCTTGGAGAACTGCTCGTGTAACTTTCCTGCCAAAGGCGGGGAAGATCGGTCACGTGTATCCCAAAGACTATAGACCCATTAGCTTAACATCATTTCTGCGCAAAACCTTTGAGAGGCTGATAGATGTGTACATAAAGTCCAACGTCGATGAAAAGCTGCTCTCAACAAAACTGCATGCGTACACCAAAGGCAAGTCGGTAGACACCGCATTGCATAGGGTGGTAATAAGCATAAGAAATCCCTCGAATATAAGGAGTATGCTCTAGGAGTCTTCTTGGACATTGCCGGGGCTTTCAAATAATGTTTCTAAATGGGAGATTATGGATGGTATTTAATTACATTAAAGTACATGCCGCCTTAATCAGATAGATCGGCGGCATGTTAAATTGCAGGACGATTATATCACAATGGGGATTGTACGAGGCCACGAAATCAGGGGACAGGGCACGCCGCAGGGAGGGGTGCTATCACCTCTGCTGTGGACGCTGGTCATCAACCATCTGCTCAGGCGATTCGATGAGGGGCCCGTAAAACTTACGGCTTACGCAGATGACGTTGCAATTGTCATAAGTGGAAAGTGCCTTCCAACGATTAGTTCTTTGATGGTTCAGGGCTCCAACGGCACTTTATGCATATAAAAGAATGCTGGGGTGTACGTGGGGCTTATCGCCCTCTCTTTCTCATTGGATTTTACAGCGATTGTAAACCCTTTTATATACTATGGAGTTCTTGTTTGGTGGAAAGCCACGCAAAAAACAACATACCTCAGAAAATTAGAGGGGTATGCAGACTATCGATGCTTAGCATTACGGGAGCCCTGAAAACAACCCGTCGGCTGCACTGTATGCCATTCTGCACATTCCACTGGTAGCAAAGAACATAGAATTAACAACCGCAACCAAGCTCGGTGCCTCGGGCAGCTTGAGCGCCGACCATATGGCCATGGTAGTATAGCGTCATCAATCACAAGACGAACAGACTACCTAATTCCCTATCTGCGCTTCGAGGGAGCTCTTAAGGCCACAATAGAGGTTGACGGTTGGCGCAAGGGTGCGCAAATGGCGGACGAGGCGATAGATGTGTACACGGATGGTTCCAAAGTAGTGGGATTAGTAGGGTCTGCGGTATACTGTGCTGATCCGGAAATAAGCAGATCCTACAGGCTGCCGGATTACTGTAGCGTTTTCCAAGCGGAAATATTAGCCGTAACCAAACAGTAGAAACCCTGGAATAGAATAGCCTAAGCTGCAACCGTGTTAACTTTTATATTGACAGTCAAGCAGCAATTAAGGCAATAATCTCGCATAGCACAGCATCTAAATGCGTGTTAGAGTGTAAGCAGTCTCTGGAGAGAATCGGGACAGGGAGAAGCATACATCTATATTGGGTCCCAGGGCATATGGGAATAGATGGGAATGAAAAAGCAGACGAACTAGCTAAAAAGGGCGCATCCCTTGAAGCTTGCTCCGTAGACGTCCCAATTAGACTGGGCGAGATTAGCGAAGGCGAGAGGTGCACATGATCGACCAAGCGGGAAAGGCGTGGGTTCAAGCGCGGGGCTGTAAAGTGTCGAAGATTATGTGTAGGTCTTACAACCTTAGACTAACAAAGTTGCTTCTATCATTAAAAAGAGAGGACTGTAGACTCATGACGGGTATTCTGACTGGACACTGCCTTCTGGGGTCACATGCCTTTAAATTAGGCTTGGTCAGTAATAGCAGATGTAGGAAGTGCGTGTTGGAGGAGAAAACGATCGAGCACGTTCTGTGCTCGTGCCCTGCCTGCCCTGCACTTGCCAGGCAAGACTCCAGCTATTAGGAGTGATACAGCTGTCAGATCTAGAAGCAACAAGTGTCTTAAGTCCTAGGAAGCTTCTAGTATTTGCCAAGAGGACGGAGTTATTTTATAACATAGGTCCTGGTTTTGGATAGGGTTTTTCAGTTTGGTCGTTAAAACAAACCTCTGGTAACACTCAATCAGTCTATGTGAGGTCCTCATGGACCGGCCAGTTCAACCTAACCTAACCAACGTTCCGTCTTTATTTTTTTGTTCAACAAGCTGTTCTAGGCAGGTATTGAACGTAACATCCGTTCAAGAACATACATGACCTGAATCTGCCGGAAAATATGTATCTTATTTGTTGACCCCGTTCCCAGCGCTCCATCCACTGCCCTTGGCGCACTTTCCTCATCAGGACACAAGAAAGACAGCAGCCAATGCTAATCTCACTACTCAGCCAGCTTCCCATACTCTTCTTGCTCTAACGATAAGCCAATTTCATCACATATGAATGCCGCAATCTTGGCCATAGAACATGACCTTTTGAGATAACAAGACTCTAACGACCCTCAAATCAGGACATGCCAGTAGATGCGCAAATAAATATAAACACAGTGCGCCTCCCATTACCATATCCATCAAAAAGGTTGAAAAGGTAATCGAACATGCTAGACAATTAAAACCAGTTGGTCCGGAGTGTATTGCCATGCCGATTAAACCTTGGCAATGAGGGATACAGTACTTTACTTCAACTTGTCTCTGTCCATGAATAATGGTGAGGGTGGTACCGCTACTAAAGCCTGGGAAACCCGAACCAAGCAGACTCCTATCGTCCGATGTCTCTCATGTCGGCAGTAGTCAATTCACTTGATGCCATCCCTGAAACTGATTCCCTGAAACTTGTATCCATTGACTACTCATAAGAGCGGTTGTGGGGAAATTATAAAAAAATTGTGTATGAATTTATTTTAAGAGTTATCATTTTAATTGATATTCACTCTGGAAGCATGAAATGTCATCACTCCAGTTAAAGTCAAACGGTTAAGATGGCTTCGTACGTCAAAGAGTGATTTTACCTCGTATACTTAAACCATGATTAAAATTATATTTTTTCTTCATTTTCAGGAGGAAGAAGAACGTAGAAAACGGGAAGAGATACGCATCAAAGAGCTTCGAAAGCTTACAAAATTTAAGGCACGACCAAATCCCTTTAAATGAAGCTTTGTTGCAAAACATTTTTAAAAAATAATATACTTTATAATATAATTTAAATACCACACAGTAATAATACATTTAAATATATCAATGCAATTAGCAAACATAAATTCTATTTACTTTACAAACGTACATATGCATATAAGAACACAAATCGAAACAAACTTAAATACAATATCACTTTTGAATAAAAAAATTTAAATTAAATTAAATTTAAAACAAAATAAAAAAATATCTCATATCCTTTTTTTTTAACAACCAAATTTTGGCTCGTGACTACTGACGATTGTCATATGTATGTAGCAAGAGTTTTCATTGAAACATAAAATATAATAGAAAAACAATTGAAATTTAACTTAAACAATTGTCGGTCACTGTAAGCCAAAATAAGAGTTTAAAATGAGATAACATATGTTTTAAACTATTGCTTTTACTATGTTAACAATTACTAATATTATTATAACAATTTTTATTTTTCTAACTTGTAATATTTTTTCTTAAAAAATAAAAATTACTATTAAAATAAAATAAAAAACGTTATCGTAATATATACATACAAATATTAATGTTTAAATTTCGTAAGAAATCTTGAGGTACTACATCATAAATAGCCACATTCAGTTGAAGCAAGACATCGAAAAAAACTTTATTTTGCATGCTCGGCATGTGCCTATTTCGGAAAAATTATTAAAAACGATCTTGTCCAGTTTTTTATTCAAAATAACACTTAGAGATAGATAGATAGATGTTGTGAGGTTAAGCACTGCGAACCTATTGGTCTATTGCGCCCTCATTCTCTTTACAATACCTCATCCAAGCCGAGTTCTCGTGAGAAAATCCAGAATGATTCTCGGCTTCAGAGAGTGTATGTGACTGTTTTCTAATTTCGATGATCTTAGGATCCTAAGTCTTCGCCTCGCGACTGCATCACATTCCTTCAGGATGTGTTCTGCAGACTCATCTTCGACATCACAGAATCGACAGAGGCTACTAGACGATATGCCCAATTTATGCATATGGCTCTTTAGCATACAGTGACCTGTGAGTATACCTGTTAAAGTCCTAAGGCTAATTTTACTTTGAAATTCTGAGATATAGCATTCTTCAAACGAGTTCTCACATAGAGCGTTCTTTGTTACAAATTTCGAAATATGGTATTTTTGAGTAAAATTCATATGTAGGTAGAGCGTTCTTAAAACAAATTCTGAAATATATTACAGTCACAAAAACGACCCACACCAACAGATTAAGCGGCTTAGAATATTCTCGTCATAGGAATGCATGTTGTGGCAGGCGACTAAAATACACAGATCTAGAAGGCTCGACGTGGTCATATCAAATCGCTCTCGAGATGTCCGGGCTGTGGCTTTAATTCCCGGAACGTTTCGCATCAAAAGTCAGCAAAGGACTATCATCGATATTACTCCCCAAAACCTTCGGGGAATGTCTATCGCTACAAAATCTGGAAATGTGACATGCTAGACTAACGGGTTAGTAAGCACTGCTACAACAACAACAACGGGCTAGGTTCTCACTTGAATTGAAAAAACCGAAAAAAAATCTATTGTGCTGTTGATGTTTTTACAACCAATTCGACTTCTGGGTCTGCGTTTTTTCCGTTATCCAATTTCAAATAAATCTTCACAAAGCATGTCATGAACTGAAAAACATTTACTTTGTATTACAAAGTTGCAAAATAAGGTACACACTAATGTACACACACGTAGCACACCTGCATACATCTTAACTGTGATTAACTGAAAAAAACCTTTATTAAACAGCGCAAAAAAAAATTCCCGAAGAAATTTATCAGAAGAAATCAAAAAATAAACAAAGTAAAATATTCAAATTTGTTTTTGTTTGAGAAAAAAATAAATATGTGTGTAGTTGAGAAATTTGAAATTTTTTCATTGCGGAGAAACTTTAATAATGTCAGAAACCGTTACCTTGTAGGTGTTTTTATCGTATACTAAATGTATGTTTGTATTACCAAATTTATTAAAATTTAAATTAAAATTATAAAATAGTTGTTTAACATGAAATAGTAAAAAACTAAACAGATAATAAATAGCACGTTTTATTGTGAAACGATGTAATTCAAAATTGTCATTTGTTGGGAAAACGCAAACTTATATAACAATTTAACGAACAACATAACGAATTTGTTAATAAAGGAACATGCTTAGGTAATTCAGAAGGGGTCCTATTCGCCATATATTGCATGCTTTGATCAAATTTGATATTGAAGACCATGAAACTCAAATCTTATAATTCAACATGAATTCGACGCTCCTGTGAATTGCCCAATTGCGCTAATAAAGCGTTGTACTTTTATGTTGCTTCTATAGGAATTTTTAAAAATTGTCTTAACCCTTTCGAACCTGAAAGCAACCAGCAGGAAAATTCGGTGCAGTGTTTATAAAGCCATAGCAATAAAGC
The DNA here is from genome assembly GCA_029619165.1 of Eurosta solidaginis. Lineage (NCBI taxonomy): Eukaryota > Metazoa > Arthropoda > Insecta > Diptera > Tephritidae > Eurosta > Eurosta solidaginis. The sequence goes on from JARSSU010022682.1 coordinate 37,285, forward strand.
CATATGGCCTTACCTCTCAATGGAGTGTGAAATATGGCCATATGGTTTTATTTAAATGTAAGGAGTGAAATAAAGCCATTATGGTGTTATTTCACATTAAAATTTTTTTTGAAATAATTCATATTTATTTGATTTCTTTTATTTGCAGTTTATAAATTTTAGTTCAATTTTAATAATTAAAACAATATATAAATATGGCATGGCGTAGCCGGCGTTGGATCGGCAAAGGGTTATTTTTTTAAAGTGCGGCCGAAGGCCGCCTACGCACAAGGGTGTACTACGCAGAAGGACATCACCCAGCGGGTTAGGGGATCAGAATATACCCGCGGTAGGTATGCCTGTCGTAAGAGGCGACTAAAATACCAGATTCAAGGGGCTGTGTAGCGCAACCTTTCAGGTTGCCAAATCGTTCCCGAGATGGTCGGGCTAGCACCTTAATGGTGCTATGGTACCGGAGCGTACCGGATTGTATCCGGCAAAGGACCATCACATCGATAACACTCCCCAAAGCCTTCGGGGAGCAAGCTTATCGCTACAACACACACAACAACAACGCAGAAGGACATCACCGTGGCGGTAGCCACGGTTATACCACACACCCGGACTTGGCATGGCGTAGCCCAGAGTTATTTTTTATAAGCGCGGCCGAAGGCCGCCTATGCAGAAAGGTGTTCTACGCAGAATACTGTGCATGGCCAACTATAAAGAGCTATTTTTCAAAATTTTTGGTAAATAAAGACTAGAAAAGTTAAAGATATATATACAGCAGATGAAAGGCCATTTTATTGTTATTTTTATGTGTTTTAAATCCATCCACTAGTTTTCGGACGATAATTTTGATTAGAAAAAATCAAATTTCGCCTTTTGACATGGAATACTCCAAACCTTTCATTTTTGCACCAAAAAAAAAAACTACCGTGGAATCGGCATAAAAATACTATAAAGTCCGATTTTTTTTTTGACAAAATTTATGTATTCTGCAATTGTCCAAAATGAAAATTCCAAAATTATTTGCCAGCATATCTTTATTTCGATAATTGTAAAGGACGTATTCTCTCTATTTTAAATATTAAATTGCAAACATGATGCAGTAAATTACAAAAACATTGGAATTGTATGGTTATTTAAATTTATGTTGAGCCGCCACGCCTTTGTATTAATCCCTAACAGAGAACAACAAATGTAATCACCAGCGTTGCTGAGCTGGCAAAACTGTTCACTTCATGTGTTTTCATTTCGACAGAATTTTTGCAATATTTTGTTTTGATATTCCCCTATTGCGAGTGTCGATCTGGAATAGAAGCGACCATTTGTCGATTCCATTTTTGCATTTAATATTATTACTATACAAATTAGTCGCCAATTCTTTGGACCATTATAAACAGTTATTTATACAAGGACAGATTTGCTATTTTTTCAACTTTATCCAGGTATAATAACATGTAATTGGTATACATTGATAAGATAATCGATTATCGCTCAGCGGTCGACTATTTTTTCTTTTTTTGTTTTACGCAATCGACACTACGCAATAGGGGAGATTTTGTTTAATTATGGAAATAAGTCCAATAATTGGGACTTGTATACATTTTCCTTCTTTGGCCTAGTTGTACCGTAAACAATTACACTATTATGGCGTTATTCCTTCGGTCCCTCAACAATTATGGTGATATTTGCACTTGGGTGTATGCAATAAAGGCATATGGTTTAATTTCTCGTTTCATTGAGATATAAGGCCATATGTCTTTATAACACTGCACGGAAAATTCCTGGTTTATTGATTACTTTAGCTTTAGTATAGGCCTTAAAAGTTGAAAATTTTGAAGTGGAGTCTCTACTCCATCCAGGGAGGTCTAGGGGGTGGGACATATGTGTCCCATTCGGTGTTTTGAGCGGGACGTATAGGTCCCGCTGGGACAGGAAGAGGTTTATAATAAATTTTTTTTAATTACTAAAAGTTAGAGAATGTCGGCAAGCTCTAAACGGGACATATTTATACCAACAAATAAACCTAATGGGACACATAGAACCGTTACCTGAACTTCAATAGACCAAGAGGGACAGTTTTTAATGAGTTTAAATGGAAAATTAAGAACTTAGTTATAAGAAAACTTTTTCTGGGATGTATGTGTCCCAACAGGTCCGAAAGGGTTAATGGAGATATGATCAAAATAATACATATCGTTAGCTTAATTCTCAAAGGCCCTAATCAATAGAATTTTCAAAACTGCGTTTTTCAGATTTTGGCGTGATATATTGAAAACACCGTCAATTTGAATTTTAAACTGTTAGGACCAGTGAATGAGAAAATAAAATGTTTTTGCTTCTGTAAAATTTCAAACTTGTTAGTAATGGCCTTTGTGAATTAAGCTAACGATATATGTAGTATGTATGCACATAAATATTTTTATCTTTAGAAATTTTTTATGGGACTAAACATTTATTGATTTCTTCTTTTTCAAGTGCTAGTATTTCGGCTCGAAAATATTCAGAGAGGTGTCAAACGACGTATTGACCCAGACAACCTGCCGTTCTGCAAGTGGGCCTTAGCAGGTTTGCACTCTAACCCGACGTTGAACTGAATCGTTTTCGAAAACCAATATTGTCCCTAGTCCCAGGGCGTCAAGCGATATAAAAATTATATGTATCGAAAATGTATTTAACATTACAATTTAATCAACCCACTAATGGAATATGAAAACTTCTAAAATAAAACAAATATTTTTACACAAATACGCTTTTTTCAATTTGGGTTTTTTATTATATGGTATGTTTAATTATGTTCCTTGTAAACTTCGACTGGATTCTGTAAAAGTTTAATATTTTAGTTAATCTGTACCAAACTGAAAGTTTTCTAGGGCTTACAGGTGATCTTGAGGACAATCTTCAAAAGACGTGCCGAAATGGCTGCAGTTCGAAGGCTTATCTACAGACATCATACAATGGATCCCCCTTGCAATCACGTGCTACAACAAATACATCCTGCTTTCGTCACGTAAGGTGAAAGTATCTCAAATATTATCGTTGCTGTTGTTGTAGCAGTGCTTCGCCCCATCCAAAAAGTCGGGAAAAATCCCGGGTCGTTCCGGTACATAGAACCGGCTGCCTTGTGAATCGTTGCTGTTGTAACTGCCTAGTATAGAATGGTTACATACTCACTTCACACACGTAATCAAATACTCATTGCTCAGGTACATGTACATACATTGCATTCTTTAAAGCAACTCGAAGCTCTAAACAATCCAATACGATATTCAAGTGAAAAATGTTAAAACCTAGCGTTTAAGCTAAAATACGATATTCTATAGAAATTTAGAGATTTTGTGCAGCCCGTGACAAGTTTTTAGTTGCATATTTACAAATCCATTTTGTATTTGCTCAACCCTAATGCTTCATTTTTTACAAGACCATCACAAACTTATCACAAACTGAAATTTCGAAATGCAGATTACTAAATTCTAGAATCAAACTTAAAGCAAAACAATATGATAGAATACAAAGATGTTTTATAAATCAAATTTACTTTTATTCAAAAATCGTCCAAGCGCCACTGCTTCAAGTCTTCCAGCATTGCTCAAATTTTTGTATTTAAATACACTTTAAAAGTTACCATCACCTCCCCATGAGGTCTTCACAGCGTCATCATTCCAATCTTCAGCAGCACCAACAGTTTCGGCAGCAACTTCATCAGCCCAGTTGGTAGCTTCTTCGACGGGGTGCTCAACAACTTCTTCAATCTTGGGGGCTGGTAGCAATTCTTTTGCGGCTGCTTCTTCTTTTTCAGCCTCCTCAGGATCGCGATAGAAGAACAAATCAACTACAATAGGCCATTCAGCAATGCGTGAAATTGTGCCACGTAAACGAAGCACTTCACGTGCCAACAACCACCACAATAAACCGATGGAGTGTGGAGACTTGTTGTTACAAGGAATAGCAATATCAATATAACGCAAAGGAGAATCAGTATTGGTGAAAGCAATAACGGGGATGTTAACATATGAAGCTTCCATGATGGGTTGGTGATCGGTATTTGGATCTGTGACAACCAACAAACGTGGTTCACGAAATGCTGGTTGAATTTGATTGGTGAATGCACCAGGAGTGAAACGGCCGGCAATGGGTGTTGTGTCAGTGTACTTGGCAAATTTGAGTACAGCACGCTGACCTATTGGACGCGACGAAATGACGAAGACCTGCAATATAAAATAAGGTTAAAAACAATTATATTTTTTTTATTTGCAAGCTAATGCATGCTTGTTTTAGGTGTGCTGTCAGGAGTAAAGTTGTCTTCATTGAATTTCCGACCCGAAAGATTAGAATCATCATTTTCACACTTTATTAGGTATCATAGTAACTACTTGCTGCATTTGCGAACACTTACATCTTGTGGGTACTCGATCGCAGCTATTGCACGTGCAGCTAGCATCAGCTTTTTCCCAGGTCTTGCCAAGATTAATTATGTTGATACCATCAGCCCGGCGCTTGTAAACGTATTGTTCCATTTGAAAGTTGACGGTCTCCGAACCTAAATGGGTTGTAGCCACCAACATTTTAGTGATATCATCCTCTTTGAGGGACAGAATATCTAGTCCTCCCGACATTTTAACGTTTTAAGAGTAACGGAACCTATTGGAAGACATTAACAAATTAGTACCTCCATGTACCTAACCTCAAATCGAATACACGTGTAGGTTTTTCCGTAATACAACGAAATATGGAACCATTTTGTAAAACAATTAAGTTAAATATAAATAATGAATAAAGTACATCATACTAACATTTTTTAACTTTAATTTTTCACATTTTTGCTGAATAACACATTATTTTTTCATTGAACGAAAAAACTTACGTTGTGGATGCCACTGGGAGCGTTGACAAAATGGCAGATTGACATTTTTCTTTCGAAGTGCTGCGTCGAACTCGAAAACTGTAATAGATTTTTTGTGCAACCCTGTGCTGCCAAATACTCATGGCGAAACCATATAAGGTGGTAACACGGTGACCTACCACAAACATAAGGCCGTTCCATTGGTTTATCGAGCTCTGGCTCTGGCTCAAATCTCATTGAAACGATCTGGATCAACTTTATGAGAGCTGGCAACACCAATATAATTTTCATCTGTTTTGTTGAAAATAAGAAGAAAACGTACACAAAATTTTAAGATACTGATAGAATTATTAACATTTAAATAGTTTCGCACGAAAGCAAACCATTTATTTTCCTTACATCATCAAGTTGTTTACTCTTTCAGTGTTTTTGCTTTTAAATATATGTATACCCAAATGTACACGTATTTAGTTCAGTGCTACAATGGCTCAACTATATGGTTGGCTCATCTCACCAGCTGATTTTATTTTTTTCATTTCACTGGAGTAGGGATTGTCAGAAGGAGATGGCAAACTTAAAATGAGACCAACGAATTTACAACATTTTCTTACTACTTACAAATGCTGCTAAGTTTTATGTTTTCATTCTATTCCATTCGTCTAACACCAACACGCTGATTTTGGCAATGTGAACAAAGGTATGTTGTTGCTGTAGAGACGAGCCAACCATATAGTTGAACCATGAGTGCTACCAACTCAAAAGTGGTTAGCTGTCATAAAATCTACTACAGAAAACGAAACGAACAGAACTGCTATACGGATCAGAAATTGAACCAGATAAATATGAGGATCACAACTTTGTTGTTGCATTTGCATGTTAAATTTCTATCCGTATCTGGTTCACGCACCAATGGAACGTAATAATAAATAAAAGTTCGATGTACTTTGTTGCAAGATGATTGAAGACTGTTTCGCCTTGCCCATTGACATACAAAGTTGCGCGAAGCATTGTTATATAAATTCTCATTATACAAGAAAATACTTGCTAACATATCTTATAATTTTAAATGAGCAATTCTTGTATATTTGTATGTTTGTATATTTGTATGTTTGTATAGCCGAACGATCTCGGGAACGGCTCAACCGATTGAAATTTGGCACAGAGATAATGTATCGCCTTCTAAGACTTCCTACCTATGTGTTGCCACTCAGAATGTTTCAAAAGGTTGCCACCTATTCGAAATAAAAAAAATTGCATGAGATATGCCGATATGGGTATCAAACGAAAGGTATTTCACTCCGCATTACAATAGGGACATTTTTGAGTAGGGTTGCCATTTAAGGTTGCCACCTAACCGAAATTAAAAAAAAATTGCATGAGATATGCCGATATGGGTATGAAACGAAAGGTAATTCACTCCGCATTACAATAGGGACATTTTGAGTAGGGTTGCCATTTAGAGTTGCCACCTAATCGAAAAAAAAATTGCATGAGATATGCCGATATGGGTATCAAACGAAAGTATTACACTCCGCATTACAATAGGGACATTTTTGACTAGGGTTTGCCATCTAGGGTTGGGATAGTTAAACGAAATAGAACTCTCCTTACTCATATTCTATTAAAGCTTTAAAGGAGAACATTAAAGTTAAAAATGTTCGTAAAAAAATCTTACACATGATTTGACTTAATTTCTTAATTTCACACGCGCTAATAAAATTGAAATGCAATATCAAGGCACCGTGGCAAATTCTAGAAAAATATATTTAAATGCATATTTCTGGAAAATTTCAAATGCAAAAAGATTCTCACCATGGTAAATTTGCTACCGTTGAACACAGAGCATATGTTCAATTTGAAAACGACATCTAACCATTTAACTACTTACCAACACATGGCGCTTAGGGAAGTAAGTTAGCATTTAATTAAACTAACTGATAGTTGTCATTCGAGAAATTTACAAGTTTTTGGAATGTATAAAAATTGTGAATGTAATTTCATAGTGTATAACTAAAAAATGTTTGAAATTAATAATTCTATTTTTGAGGAAATCAAATTATGGCTCAGTAAAGATACATATAGTACTATGTACGCATATACACAAGTCAAGGAGGGCTCACGTTCGGGGCTGTCACGAACATTACATATCAGTGTGAGAGCTATGGAGACAAAGTAAGGAAATCACATGTAGGCACACATGAACTAGGGTACCTTGGAATGTGGTTGTATGACATGTGTATCAACTAGGAAGGTATTAAAGAGTATTTTAAGAGAGAGTAGGCCATAGTTCTATGGCATGGACGCCATTTAGGATATCGCCATAAAGGTGGACAGGGCTGACTCTAGAATTGTTTGTACGATATGGGTATCAAATGAAAGGTGTTACTGAGCATTTTAAGAGGAGTGGGCCTTAGGTCTATCGGTGGACGCCCTTTCGAGATATCGCCATTAAGGTGGACCAGGGGTGACTCTCTAGAATGTGTTTGTAGGATATGGGTATCAAATGAAGGTGGTAATGAGTATTTTAAAAGGGAATGGGCTCTTAGTTCTATAGGTGAACGCCTTTTCGAGAAATCGCCATATAAGGTGGACCAGGGGTGACTCTAGAATATGTTTGTACGATATGGGGTATCAAAGGAAAGCTGTTAATGAGTATTTGAAAAAGGAGTGATCCTTAGTCCATAGGTGGCCGCCGTTTCGAGATATCGCCATAAAGGTGGACCAGGGGTGTCTCTAGAATGTGTTTGTACGATATGGGAATCAAATGAAAGGTGTTACTGAGCATTTTAAGAGGGACGTGGGCATTAGGTCTATAGGTGGACGCCTTTTCGAGATATCGCCATTAGGGTGGGCCAGGGGTGACTCTAGAATGTTTGTACGATATGGGTATCAACGAAAAGTGTTACTGAGCATTTTAAGAGGGAGTGGGCAATAGGTCTATAGGTGGACGCCTTTTCGAAATGTCGCCATTAGGGTGGGCCAGGGGTGACTCTAGAATGTGTTTGTATGATATGGGTATCAAATGAAAGATGTAATGAGTATCTTAAAAGCGGAGTAATCCTTAGTTCTATAGGTGGACGCCTTTTCGATATATCGCCATAAAGGTGGACCAAGGTTGACTCTAGAATGTTTGTACGATATGGGTATCAAACGAAAAGGTGTTACTGAGCCTTTTAAGAGGGAGTGGGCATGAGGTCTATAAGTGGACGCCTTTTCGAGATATCGTCATTAGGGTGGGCGCAGGGGTGACTCTAGAATGTGTTTGTAACGATATGGTATCAACGAAAAGGTGTGACCTGAACTATTTTAAGAGGGAGTTTGGCATTGAGTCTATAGAGTGGACGTAACGTTTTGACGAGATATCAGCCATTAGTGTGGGCAGGGTGTGACTCTATAATGTTGTGCGATGTGGTAGCAAACGAAAAGAAAGGTGTACTGAGCATTTAAGAGGGAGTGGGCAATTAGGTCTATGGGTGAGACGCTTTCTTTTCGAGATATCGTCCATAAAGGTTGACCAAGGGTGACTCTAGAATGTTTTGTACGATATGGGTAGCAACGAAGGTGTTGACTGAGCAATAAGAGGAGAGTGGGACGATAGGTCTATTAGAGTGGACCGCCTTTGTTCGAGATATCGCGCCATTAGTGAGTGGGCAAGGGAGGACTCTAGCAATGTTTGTACGATATACGAGGTATCAACGAAATGTGTGTTATTGAGCATTTTAAGAGGGAGTGGCATTAGGTCTAGTAGGCTGTGGCCGTTTCGAGACATCAGCCATAGCCATGCGACCTCGATGTTTGTATACGAATTTTGGTTGGTAGTCAACGAAAAGGTAGTTGACTGAGCATTTTAGAGAGGGCACGTGGACATTATAGGTACCATAGGTGCGACTGCCTTTTCGAGATATCGCCATTATAGAGATGCGCAGAGGTGACTCTAGAATCGTTTGTACACGATATGGTTATCAAGACGCAAGTGTTACATGAGCATTTTAAAGAGGAGTGGGCATTGAGGTACTATAGGTGGACGGCACCTTTTATCGAGATATCGCCATTAGGGTGGGCCAGGGGTGACGTCGTAGATGGTGTTTGTACGATATGGATATCAAATTAAGTATTAATGAGGGTTTTAAAGCGAGTGAGCCCTTAGATGATATATGTGAGGTAGGTGTTCCTCGCGATATCGACCAAAATGTGGACCCCGGGTGATCCAGAAAATACGTCTGTAACGAGGTACTATGCTATTATTATATATGCAATACCACTACCAGTATATCCTAGCAGAGATTCAAGGGCGTGTGATTTTGCCATTGATAGAACTTCATTTTCTTCTTCTACTTAATATGTAGGTGTCCACACCCATTTTACAAAATCCCAAGTTATATTTGCGTCAATAACCAATCCGTTACATGTTTCCATCCCTCTTTTCGTATTGGTATAGAATATGTCATATTATCATTTCGAAATCGAACGATAAGGGGAAAGAAGTCAATCACCGGATGCTGACCCATGTTGAGTGTATGGAAAAAAGATACGGAAGGTCGGAGCAGGGTTAGAAAACACGGAGAAACGCGGAAAGGTAACAACCGAGATAAAGTGATTCATCCCCATCGGTTGCCGACACACAAGAAATCGGGCTCAATTTATTGTGTACACCGGGCGGAAGGACCAGAGTGGCCAGGCTATAAAATTGTGCGTTCTATCATTTTCCCATGCTTACCCATGCGGCCACACACAGAGAACAGTACGTCTCGTCTCTGGCTGACTACAAATTTGAGGAAGGATGGTAAATACCGTTTTTACCCCCATGTCACACTTACAGGGCATTTTTTAGTTTGTTTTTCCCGTTTACTGATGAATAGACCATTTTTTGTAAGATTTCTTTAAGAAATATATTGCATGTAGAAAATGTCACTTAGCGGCCGATTTTTTTTTTTAAATATTATATGATTTGTGTGTGAATTTAAAAAGATAATTTTATTTATATGTATTTAATTTTCATTATTAAAAAATAATTTATTTTATTAAGTTAAAAGTATATTTCATCATAGACCAAATAAATTAACGCCCGACCCATCCGCCACATAATAGTCCGCTAATATGCAATAACTCTCCATATAATAGCTGTCTTACTATGGATCAAAACTAAATGAAAGGACCCATGGGCCATGGATGACACCGCACCATGTTTTCGAACTTTTTTTTTTTTGAAAAGACAATGATTTGAACATTTCTTTTATTTTCCATAATTAATAATGGGTGATAGGGGGTATGCTGATAATTATTATTATTTTGTAAATAAATTGCAAATTCATATCCAGATTACAGCTAGGAGATGCATATGAATTTTGAAATTTTAATACAGCTCCTTTATTAGTCTGTGCATACCTAACACATCTTGTAATTTTACTATTTTGAAATAAAAGTAAAATTAATATATCTACAATTAAAATTTTTGTATTGTTAACTTAAGGTATTTTTTTTTTATTATTACATATGTATATTTTAAAAATTTGAATATAAAAAAAAAAATTATTTAAGAGGAAAAAGAATGAGAAGATCTTTATTTTTTTTTTTAATTTATTTTTTTTAAAAGCAGAAAGAAACAAAAGAAGCGAAAAAAATGTGGCGACAAATGAAAGGAAGTGGAAAACAGAGTGAGAACAAGCGTAAATTAGAAAAAACAAACTGAAAAAAAAACGAGTATAGATTCTACATCCAAATTTTGCTATAATATATATTCATATATTATACTTAGGCAATAAACAAAGCGAAACATCATATATAAGAAGAAAAAGAGAATTCAATATATAGGTGACAGATAAGCAGAACAAAGTTTACCACGCCAACATATCACCATACTATAATCCACTGAATCTATCCTTCAACCACATACGTAAACCGGCGGATCTACACTCAAGTGTATATAAAAACAGATTACATAGCGCTGTCAAAAACGTATTTTTTTGTTCGTTTAATGTTGTTCCAATTTATATACCTGTGTCTTGTTAAAAGATTGCGGAAAAAAAAAAAATACAATGAAAGATGGAACAATAGTGAGTGAATAATACGCACTAGGGATGTTGAATATATTGCCAAACCAACCCAAGACAAACGACACGAACCCACAGATGAAAGCCCCGCCGACCACGACACAAACCGCCCCGCCCCATATGTCGCACCCACATAGGCTAAAACATTTTTATCTACTAATATTTCATATTTACTGCCGAGTCACACATAACAGTCATACAACATCTGCCGACAAACGTTGTCATCAGCGTTACGCTTTATATTGCCATTTAGCAAAATAAAATTAAAAACAATGAATAATTATCAGCAGAGATTTTCGAAAACATTTTTATACCACATTTTCCAACCACATCTCCAAACAATATTATTATACAGCGATCACTATTTTTTATATTATTTTTACGAGGCGCATTATTTTCGCTTTCACTATTTGTGAGAAAAAATAGGAAAATAATTAAAAATTTAATCAGCTTATCCATCTCTCGAAAAAACCAATGTGGGGCACATAACGTGGTTCGCGGCAGTTGTAATAGTCTGTTGCGAGTAGATCCCTCCACATCGCGTGGTTTTCTATATGTACAGTCGCATAAGCCATTTCAGTCCCAGTGGTATCTTACCATCGTGATTAACTAGTGTGTCGAACAGTAGATACCGTCGGATTATAAGTCATATTACGTGGGCGTTTTTATCAGT